>BQNB010074550.1:5000-31750 GCA_026074375.1 Tanacetum coccineum | reverse complement strand
CAAGACTATCTATTACGAACGTACACCAGTAATAAACAAAGATAGCAAACATAGCACTAAAAACGTGTTATGGTACGGACCTACATGAATCCGTCCAAATCAGATATTAAACATACAAAATAAATCCAAAAAACAAAAAACAAGCCGCTATAACAAACCACATGCGGTCACGGCAAAATCTCAAAGCGAGGATCTTCAAGTGGCATACAAACCACGCTCCCCAAATCTTCATCCGTATCCAAATCCTCAACGCAGGGGGCAACCGCAGAAGTGCTTGTCTCACCTAGTAAGTTCTGAGAGGACAAATGATGAGAAACTATATCTACCATTAACTGACGGAGAGCTGCAGCATGCTTTTTCGCGCCTTCGGCATGGGTGTGAACGCTAAGAAGAGCAAAGGATAAAGAGGTCTTCCCGGCAACAACATTTACATCGGCATGATAGATAGGGACGGAGAGCTGCTCAAGGCACGGCTGAAGATGAGCAGCTTCAGGAAGATCTGCCAAAGGTCCGTCCAATAAAAAACAATCTAAGACCTCATCCATCCCGGAATCTTTCTTGGACTTCAACAAATGAACCAAGGGAAAATCCGCCTCTTCAAGAGCTCTCACCGCGTCAAGATAATTGCTCTCAGCAGCCTCAGGATTGTATGCCACGACGGCGGAAAGTGGGGTCCCAGCAACTCCATGCTCATGTCCGGCCAACAAGCCTTCTTGCATACCATAATCCACGGCCCGGCCTAAAGCATGACCCAAAATTCCTTAGTACTCGGGGGACTTCAAACATTTAATCATGGCAAGCTCCATCCCGTGCGTCAGCAGCCATCTTCGTCCAGCCAGAGTAGTCAGATAAGCAGGGTAAAATTCCCCCTCCAGGCGACCGGACACATCCATCACGTGTGCCTCAAGTTCGGCCACACGATTGTACAACTCTTGAGCCTGTGCTTCCTGCTGAGCTTCCATCTTCTCTTTAAAATCACGAAAAGCGGAATGAAGAGTAGAAACCTGCA
Source organism: Tanacetum coccineum (assembly GCA_026074375.1). Classification (NCBI taxonomy): domain Eukaryota; kingdom Viridiplantae; phylum Streptophyta; class Magnoliopsida; order Asterales; family Asteraceae; genus Tanacetum; species Tanacetum coccineum. Next base: position 30,741 of record BQNB010074550.1, on the reverse strand, counting down.
AGGATAAGAAGTTAAGTAAAAAAAAAAGAAACCCCGTAACAAAAACGGGTAAAAGTCATACCTCAGAGGTAAGTCCATCTCTTTCGGAGGACAGGGAGGAAATCAAGTTCTTGGCTTCACCACAAGCAGCTTGGGAGTCATCAAGGGCGGACTTAAGGTATGAAGCACGGGAATCAAGAAGAGAGATGTCAGTATCCTTCTGTAAAACGGCACTCTTAAGAGCTGACACCTCTGCGCTCAAAAGGGATTTATCCGCAGCCAAGACAGAAACCTGATCACGGAGACGAAGAACCTCCGCGGACTCCGTCTCCTTCTCTTTCACCAAAGACTTCAACCTAGCAATCTCAGCATCCTTTTCCCCAAGAAGCACACCCCGAGCATCATACTTAGCCCGAAGCTTCTCTTTAAGTTCCAGCTCATGCTCAGTACGAGACCTCACCTCCGACCCAAGACAAATCTGTCGCGCCGCCCCCACATTGAACTCCTCGAACAATTGGTCATAATCCATGTTGCGGAGTGTGGAGAAAAAGCCGGGGGGAGCGACGCGATCAACCAACGTACGACAAGAAAAGCCGTCATCCAGCAGTGAATCGTTGGTTATGTTCCAGCGAGGAATATACCAACGCTTGGCATCTTCAGAATTCAGGACGGCCGTCTCATAGAACGAGTCAGCCGACTCCTCCGACGTCTCCGGCTGGGAAGACCCGCCCACGTCCGACGTGGGTAAAACAAGCGTCTTGCCCCTGCTGGAAGTCACAGTGTCAGCAGCAGTATACACAGGGGCATCCGCAACCCGGGAACTGGCAAAAAAAGACAATGTTAAGAAAAGTACAAGTAGACAAAGTCAGTAAAATGTTAAGCACGAACGTACCTCCGCACGGTAACCTGAGTGTGGACGTCCGCTAGAGAAGTCCCTAATAAAAGGGAGCCTTCCAGAATGGTCCGTCTCAGACTAGCAAGTGTCTTCCCACCGGTCCCGGAAGCAAGGCTAGGATGATCTACCCTCAATCTTTTAGCAGGAAGGGGGTCGCTTTGCTTTGACAACTTTTTCCTCTTGGCCTTCTCCGGCTGCTTCTGGGCGGCATCTCCTTTCTCAACCATAATTAGATCGTCTTCCGGGTCTATTAAATCAACGTAAGTACCCACCGGGATAACATTCTTTTCCGCAACAACATTTTTTCCCGCAGATGGAGCAGAAGCCTCGAGACCAGCGCCAGAACCACTACCACTTGCTTGGTATACCGCAACAGGAGCATCCAGAGACACGAAGCAATGTTTTACACTTTCAAGCAACGTCACCTGCTCTTCCCCTTTCTGGACCTTCACCGCTTGCACCTTCCGGGGGTCAGCAGTCCTGATATAGTCAAGCCAAAAGATTAAACCCCATAAAAAACACAATATTTTTAAAACTTGTTCCACCAAAACAAAGTTCCACCCACCCATTCTATCAGGTCTCTCAAAGGCCGGATAAGTATTTTCACCAAATGGATAATACGGGCTCAAACCCACAAGAGCCAAAAAACATTCCGGAACGGAGCTTTATTAGAGGAAAGGACCTGAACAGCCTGCTCTTGACGAGCAGTAAGATGGGGAACCGGATCTTTCTCCAACATGCCCCCCGTATACAAAGGGACGGAAATAGGAAACACTCTGGAATCAACCCAGAAAAAATGGTCCGCCCAGTTCTTAATAGAAACCCAGAAAAAATGGTCTGCCCAATTCTTAATAGAGTCTGGGGGTTTCGAGAGACAAGAGGGAGCCGATAAGGAACGTTTCGCAAACGAAAACAATCCGTCACTATATATGCGTGTGTAGAACGCACGAAAAACAGCTACCGATGGGGCGAGATTAAGTACGCGCGTCAAAACCTCGAAATGAGATACACGAGCAGCACCGAAGGGGGATAGTTGAGAAATGTGTATACGGAAATGTTTGAGAACGGCTACAAAAAACTTGGTAAGAGGAATCCTATAGCCACAATAATCGAATAACCTAGTGTAGACACCCACTTTACCCTCAGGAAATTGGGTGATAGTCCTATCCCGCCCCGGAGCGGTAGGATGAACTTCATCAGGAATATAATAACTATTGCAAAAGCTTTCTACCATCTCTCGGGTCATAATGGAATGTTTATTAGCCATTTTGAAGAAGACAGACTAAGATAAATGCTAACCTGAATCTCGAAAAACTGTAAGAACGAGGAAAACAACGCGCGGACGTGGAATAAGATGTATGAAGGTGCCTCCTAAGAATTATACAATAGCGCTGGCTGCGAGATAAGTTGTCTTTCTGATGAGAGAGAAAGCCTAAGAGAAAGAGTTGTCTCTGACAAGCTTTAAATCCTCACATATCACACAACTGTGAAAACCACCCCCGCCCGCCGTACCCCCCCCACCCCCACCCACACCCCAACCACCCACTCCCCCACCGCGCTGATCCCTCCCTCCCCATCCACTGCTACTTTGGGGTCCACTATTTCCTACCCTCCTACCGAATACTGCGGATGACGCCTCACGTGTATACACTTGCCTAATACGGTTAGAAAAGCGCCCTATGGGGAACTGTATAAAAATTGTCACCGGGTAGAAAGGTAAAAGGACAGCAACGCTACACCGTCACTGAATGACGTCACCAACCTTTTTTAAAAATAAGAAGAAAAATAATGAGAAGCGGGCCATTTGGCATAAAAAAAGATGACTCCAGGAAGGAATAAGTAGCCGAAAAAAAGATCTGCAATGATCACCGCAGCATGACATGTGCAAGAATATATACTAGACTGGGGAGACTTGATGACGTATAACTACCGGTTGTACCAATGCCTTGGGCTTGGGACTCACACTATACGTGGGCTTTTGGGCCCAACATGTCAATAATGGGCCGCAGTAAAACCCAATCTCACATTGGCCGTGGCCCGAACCCAGCAATCCATCCACGGATCCAGTTATAGACGATCCGCCCGTGTCCGTTCACATGATTACCGCGGAACCTTGCCCGACAAGGGACCCACTCTGGCCACTACTGAAGCAACCGAAATACTAGGAAACCCTAACATTAGACACCTATAAATAGGGGTCATAGTAGACCCCAAAAGGTACACAGTTATTCTTATTCTCTCTGACATATACTCCGACAATATGAATACTTACTCTCACGCCTGAGTCTAATCGTGGGGTCCGCCTCACGGCAAGGTTAACGGTTTACTTTTAATTATGCAGAAAATCATCACTTCTCTTGCTCTAGTACAAGATTAAACATTCAAGTCATTTGGAGGCCCGGCCCGACAAAGGACTTCAACACCTTGCCAAACCCAACATGAGTTTTGTACTAACACAGTTGCTATCAATAAATAACAAAGGAGAAATCTGTGAAGGATATGCATTGAAGGCTGTTTGAAGCTAGATCAGTATTATCTGCTTTGCCGTAGGTCTAACAAGTATAATTCAATGTGAGTTGTCCTCCTACACCCATCCACTACAAGAAAAAAGAAAGAAACCGTTTTTTCATAATCCTTTTTTTTCTATACACTTTTCAAAAACGAGTAAAAATATTATTATTAACATTTTTTCTGCACATTTTAAAAAGTAGAAAACAGAAACTGTGGATTATACTTTATCCTCCTCCTCCACCAACTCGATCATCCATATTGTTTCATTTATACGGTTTTAAGACTAATAATATGTCATAAGTATCATTCTATGCTTCTTCTTCATGTAGATTTCCACGCTTTTATGGAACATGTATGAAAGGATGTCAGAGCTCAATTCTTGACCCCATTGATCGATTACACAGTGAACCTTGTCCTCCTCATCAAGAGCAAATCTTCTAAGGAACAAAAGTGTGTAAATCTCAGATACAAATTAGAAGGGGAAACAGAAACTTCTAGTATAAGACAAACAACCTCATTATATGCATCATAAATTGCATTCCATTCTACCAGCACATTTGCTACAGAATTAGCAGCAGGAGCCGCGGGTAAAGGCTGTTCAATGACAAACATTTTCTTTTCAACTCTCAAGACTAACTTAAGTTGACGAAACCAGTCATTGAAATTATTTCCAGAAAGTTTTTCTCTTTCAAACATCGACCTGAAAGCCGAATGGTTTATGTTTTGAACAGGTTGTGCCATCTACAAAACATAGTTAAAGTTCAAGAATTAGTATTTTCAATAATACTACTTGAAGAAAATTAACTACCCATGTTTAATTAAATAAACAATTAATTTTTTAAAGGCTAGGATCCTACTTGACATACCACCACCACATCAGTTGATCTGCTAGTGATGGTGTATTCAAAAGGTAATTGACGATCAATAATTGTCGCCGGTGCAATTCCTAGAACCTTATGGGACTTACTTTATTACAATAATATACGAGTAAGCATGTTTATCCCATCTATGCCTCGAGTCTAAGGTCTCACCAATAAACCGATTAAGTCGTCCAATCAAAAACTGTGATTATGTAACATTAACGTCTCACGAAAAAGTGTATAATCACCTTGGGATTACGATCTACATACGTCTCACGCATAGTAAAAAGCATCTACAAGTGTTTTTACAAATTGGATGGCAATAACTTATTTAAAAAAGGGTATAATATTTGTCGTGACAAATATGTACGAAGAAGCATGCATACATCTTCGTATCATAGATTTTAATAAAAACTTTACTCAATTAAGTTATTTATTACGGTATCACATATTTTCTATACATCTAATGTATAAATAGTGTTACCTTTTAAAATTGACGATTCAATGTGTTTCCAAATATAAAGATTAAAGAATGGTAAAAAACATGTACAAAGAGGCAATTTTAAAAAAAACTTTAATAATGACACTGTAGTGACATGCCATGGTTCACGGTAACTCTAATCGAACGCACAAAGAAGTGGAGAATCAGGTCAGCGCGAAACTTATTATAAACCTGAAATCTTTAGGAAAATCCTCCTTAAACTTCTCTTATAGTTTCTTCTAGTGGATGAGCCGTATTTCTCATGAGTCCATAGCGTCTAGTTTTAACCATTCAAAATAAAACTTTAATTTGGAAAACACATTATGAACTATAAATAGTCCATAATAAATCTGATTTCATAATAATTAGTCATGTTTATATTTATTTTTGAAGGGAATGGCTAATGTAGTTGTGTAGCGTAGTTGTGTAGCTTAAAGTTGTTAAAATAAAAAGGGATATGAACCGTTAGATCTACTCCTTTACATTTGATGAGATTAGTTAAGAGATACTCCCTCCGTCCCATATTAAGTGTCCATTTTTGACTTTTTAAAGTCTTATTTCTTCAACTTTGACCTTAATTATTTCTTCTTATGTTATATGATACTCAATGCAAAATATATGAATGGATAGTGTTTCGAATGTAATTTTCATTGGTATAATTTTCAGTAAGCATTATATAACATAAAGAAAAATATTTACGGTCAAAGTTTATGAAAAAAGAATTCAAAAAGTCAAAAATGGACACTTAATATGAGACGGAGGGAGTATCATTTGATGGTTGTACTTTTGTTAATAATTAAGGAGTGGAGGGTAAAATAGGAATTCTATCTTGCACACTTAATTATCAGTTTTTAAACCTTTTAGACTTTTTCGTTCTACTTTACATTTAATAGTTTGACTTCTATTTTTCTATTATATTATATACATTATTTTGTGATATATAGTGAATATATATGATACACCTTTATAATATAGTCCAATTATCAAAGCTATTTTCATCTATTGTTTGACTAATATTTTTACCTTTTACTAACACTCAAACAATTGATATACTCGTACACATGAACCTAGTATAAATACTCAACAATTGATATACTCGTACACATGAACCTAGTATAAATACTCAACAATTGATATACTCAGCAATAGCTTTTCACATATTTTGGATCATAACACTATAGTTTGGTCCAAGTGATTTTTAAGTTTTCATATTATGAATACAAAGACACACGACGTTGAACTCGTACATAAAGAGCAACTCGTACACGAAGAGCAACTCGTACACGAAGAGCAACTCGTATACAAAGAAGAACTCGTACATGAAGAGCAAATCCTACACGAAGAGCAACTCGTACCCAAAGAACAACTCATACATGAAGAGTAACTCTTACACGAAGAGCAAATCCTACACGAAAAAACTGATCTATATTACATCTTAAATAGCTTATACATCTCCAAAAACATGATACACCATGCCGAACTCGTCTCACCTCAAAATTGATATACAAACGAATCATCATAACTGCTACGCAAGCGAATCACATCATGACTGCTACACAAGTGAATCCCATCTGATACAACTCACCCCAAATCTAATACACAACGTATCCTATTTATTTCACAAGTTTTATCACATACAAATATTGGTACACATCTATACCATTGACAACCAATTATATATGTCATTCTCTTTGTGTATACTTTAAACAAGCAAATTCAAAACAGACTTGTACCACTTATATAAATGAGTTTTATATTACAATAAAAACTTATTAGAACTCATTAAATCAACAAGTAAACGTGGTACATCAAACCGCCAATCTATTACTCATTAAATCATGGTACAACAAGAACTCTCAATAGAAAATGTGGCGTAGAAAGATCTGAGATGCAAACAGTAATTAAAGATGTTGACGTGCCCGTGAAATGCAACTCGTACATACGACGATGGATCTGAGATGCAACAAGATCCAAGATGTAGATTACGGTACGATGATAATATGGCGGCCACTAGGTTTAGTAATTTGGATCTGAAACAAATGACAGCGATTGGGTATTCTGACCCAGATTCCAGCGGCTGGAATAGCCAGTTTGGGACTGAAAATAAAATAATGGAGAGTAGAAAATGGTGACTGAAATAGCTGGTTTTTAGTAAACAATTTCTCAAAGGGTAGATTTCATTGTGATGGAAAAGAGAGAAAGATGAATATATCAAGAGATAAAATGGCAGAGACCGGGACTAGATTGAGATAAGAGATAATTGAACATTAATTTATTTGTAACAGACAATTACTCAAGAAAAGAAGAATACTAAAATACCCTTAATCATAAAAAAAGTAATTAATTTTAATTTTGATTTTCTTTTAATCAAATTGATACATCTTAAAACAACTAAATGATCCAAAGGTCTAAAATGCTATTCATTTTAACAATTTTAACACACTACACCACAATAACTAAATTCTATTTTCGAAAACCCTTTTATTTTCTCACAAGTCCAATACTTAAAATAAAAATAATATAAACATAAAACTAATTCATATAACAATTATTCAAATAACAACACTTAACAATTAAGTCATGCAAATATCAATATATGATCCTAATTATCTAATAATTAAAACATGCATATATTCATATAAGGCTCCTTCATCCTATAAACTCCGGCCACATCCATCGACATAATCGATTGCGTAAGCCTTATACAAATATACACCACATAGCACATAAAATTTTAAATAACTTTTAGGCCCCATTAAGACATTGCGAAGGTCTTCCCTAGCTTTTAAAGTCGTGAATCGAAACCACATAAATTTAATGTCTATGTTTTAATTCTTGATCATCATATTTGCATAAAAATTCTTTAACAATTAACAAGATTAATATCACATATCACTCCATGATAAATTGCATGTATTTATCATGGAAGCCAAATTAACAATTAATTTAAACATAAAACCGATCAATTTACAATTAAACACATCAAGTTTTATTTATAAAATTGCATACAACCTAGAATTCGTCTAATTAATTTTATAACCAATAAAGATTGAATCTTGATGCCCAAAGATCAAATCTTGATGCATAAAACGCCCAAATGGTTTAAAAAATTAATTAAGAACCTTAATTTGTCTAATTTTATTTACTTGTAATTACAAATTCTACACGTTGGCTCGTGATGCCACTATTGGGATTTTAGATCTAATTAACAATTAAACATATCACGAGTACGCAGCGAAAAGATCAAACACGTATAAAACTTATAATTAACAAGGGATTGAAGATGTGTACCTTTTAGCAAGAAACGTTACACTGCTTTTAGCAATAAACGTTACACCGTCTTCAATATACGCGTGTGTATAACACCACGCGAAACCACCAAGGATCAAAAGAATAATCCCTCTAAGTTTACACACACAATACGTTCTTAGCAAACAACGTGTATGCTAGTACTAGTAGTGTTTAACCAAACGATAACCTTCGTCTTTGAATCAATCAACACACGAACAAAACCACAAGATTGTGGTGTTCGATCGCCAAACGAAACCCAAAGGGTTGTTTGGTTTGATCGCACGTCACCCGAGAACAAAAACCGAAACCCTTAGAGGGTTGTAAGGTTCGGTCGATCACAAGGAGCACAAGTGAGAGATTTAGGGGTTTTTAGATTAAAGTTATGAGCTCTCAAAGACCCTAAGACCTCCTTATATACTCCTCTCAACTTGGCATGCAAGTAAAATCTTCCACCTCCTCATGAGGAGGTGGTTCGACCGGTATAAGGAAACAAGGGGCCAAACCACACCCTTCTTTTATTTGGTTTTTACATATTAGTTCTTTAAACCTTTTAACGACTAATATTTATTTCTTGCTAAACATTTAACGATCGTTTGTTTAAACACTACTTATATATTACATTAATATATTAAATATGTTGTTCTACATATTAACGTGTGCGTCCCCTTAGGCTCGAATAATTTCTGAACATATATAATTTATATTTGTTCATATTCCAACACCATTTATGTAGCAACATCCTCACATAAAGCTACAAGATCCTATCACATTTAAGCATCATCATAAGAAAATATCACTTAGTGCTAGTTCATCCAATCAGTGGCTACATTTCCATAATCAAAATAGTCACAAATAACCTCTAATCACAACTGATATTTGAAATGAATGAGAGGGTATCATCACTTATATGAACTCTACCATATAGTATCAATAACTCTATGGATATCTAAAAAATTTGGATTACATTTCCCCTTTGTAAGATTATCTCAAAATCCAATGCAACTACACTTCACAAAAGGTTTTAAGATCCTATCACAAAAAGGCATCATTTAAATTTTTAAGATCACATAAAGATTGATCAACCACTACCTTTAGTGGATTCATAATCATTTGACAAATCAAGGTAGTCCCATCTTTCATGACTCACCTTATTTATCACAATGATTATAAATCATATCATGTAGCCTTCAAATGCATATCTTCCCATTTTAAATTCCATATATCAGCAACTTTTAGCATTGCTATTGATTTTTTAACCTTCAAACTCATTATCTAAGTTGAACATTATGACATATTATTCTAACTAATCAACTATTGTTTCCTTCATTCTACTTCTTAGTTTTTAAACATCTTAAGTTTCTTTCTTGCCATATGAAATAAATAGTAGCAGCGAGAATTAATCTATCCACTATGCTCCAAATATTGTCTTCCAGTCTTCTTATAAAACTTCTTCATTCGAATAGCAATCATTGCTATCTGCCAGTTTATGTCCATCTCTTCAATGTCCACATCATCAATCTGTTCTAGGTCTTCATGAAGCAAGTCCAAATCTTCAGATTGTTTGGCAAAGAGTGAATAAATAACTTCATCAGCAAAACCAGCAGGAACTTCTCTTTCTTGAATATTGTTTGAAGAAGTAGGAGTATAAGTACTGTAGGCACCAGTATGACCAGACTTAACCTTGTTAGTGCTGCTCTTGCTGTGTGAAACAAAAGCAACATTTTGAGCACTTGCAGATGATTTTGAGGTACTTGTGAGTTCTTGCTCAAAAACCCTAAGGTTATTATACAAGTCATCAATGGACAAAGTGTCAACATCTGGTTTGGTTCTCATTGTCATTGCCAGATTTGACCAAGCTGGGGGCAAAGATCTGAGAAACTTGTGATTTGCATCCTCAGTTGATACTTCAGCACCATGGGCTTCCAACTGTGAGAGTAGTTGTTGGAACCTGTCATATCCCTTTTCTAACCCTTCTGAACTTGATATAGTAAATGCTTCAAACTGTTGTTTTAAAACAGCTTTCTGCATCTTCTTTGAATTTGCATTACCACCAAACCTAGTCCTTATGGCTTCCCAAATTTCTTTTGCATCATCCATTCCATGAAATCTTCTCAGATGTTCCTTGGGAATAGCCATGAGTAAGATGGTTCTTGCCTTCCTTTCCTTTTCAACAGCATGAATTTCTGCAGGAGATACTGGTGGAAGTATTCTAACAACACCATCTTTTCCAGTTGAGATTCTCTTCTTTGAATTTCCATTCTGAATTACCTTCCAAACATCATTATCAATATATTCAAGGTAATGCTCCATCTCCATAGCCCATATATCATACTCCTCCTTCTTTAGAATTGGGAGTTTGATATTTGAAATAGTGGTTGTTGTAGGAGTGACTTGTTGTTGTTGTTGTTTTAGTTTATTGGTTGCAGTACCACTGTCTGATGCATCTTCATGGTATGATGCTTCATCATCACTAAGATGTTGAGAGTAATCATCATTAGCAGGTTGAGACATTTTTCTAGATCTAAAAGTGATTGTTTGTGATCTTGTGATTCTTCTTATTCAGAGTCTCTCTAAAGGCTCTGATACCACTTGTAGGTCCTTGTGTTTGGATCTATATAGCCTTTGTAAGACAATAGCTAACTTGAATAAATCCAAATCAACTATGTGAGAGACACTGACTATGAATATCAAGTGTTAATGAGGAATCTTAACACAAGTATTAAGAAGAATATAATAATAACTTTGCTATTGATTTCTATTAAGCTTCAATGCTTCTATTAGTTATATGAAACTCTATGCCACAGGGTTCCTTTTATACACTAAGGAAACCCTAAAAGGCTTTACAAAACGTGTGAAAGGATAATGCATAACCTTTCCTAAAATATCTCCTAAAATATCTCTAAGATAACTATTACCTCTATTCTGTTACATAAACAGACTTAACTAAATACGACCAGTACTAACTATAGTACTGCCACTCTACCAGTACTAACTTTAGTACTGCCAGACGTAACTTAGTACTGCCAGACTTAACTTTGTACCGCCAGAACTAACTAATACTACCAGACTTAACTGTTATACTACCAGTATTAAGTCTTTTACAATATATTTCCTAACAACCTGGATTGTGACACCCTTAGAGTATTACCACTCTGATCACTGACGATCTCCAAACCAAGTACATTTCCATTTGCTTTAACCAGTAAACCCTTGGTAACCCAGATCTCAGCCTTGCATCCGCAAGAAAAAACCATACCATTTATATAGAGAAATAAATGTATGAACATACCTGGAGTATACTCCCAGTAATAGCCATCACTGTTGTCACTGCTTTTCCTGTAATAGTTGCTGAGCACATACACATCTGACCGAGCATCCATATCTTCTTTTAATCCAGCCTTTTACTTGGAAATCACCTCACAAGCAACTATATCATTGAAAGTCAATGACTCATGTGCATATATATTATCCACTATAGCAACTGCAAAAGCAGTCTTATTACTGTCTTCTCTATACCTGAATAGTTCACATGCTGAGTGTTGCTCCCTATCACGTGCTTACTGATAGTCCATTAAATCTTAAGTTTGTACTTCTTGTTAACCAACTACATGATCGACATTCCCCTGAGGTTCCACCTCAAATGCATGATCCTCTGACGGTTCCACCTCAAACTCAACTCCCTGCAACACCTGTGTTAGGTCTTGAATTCAGGATCAATAAGCAATAGAATGTGTATTTAGGTGTTGTGTGTGTGTTTATTCTAGAGAGAGAAAGATTAGAAAGTAAAGAGAGAAAGAGAGAGGAGAAGGATTAGAGAAAAGATCAGAATGAGATTAGAAGACACTTAGGAGACACCTAGAAGACACACCTCACAAATGAGGTGGTGGTGGGGTATTTATACCCAATTACAAGGAAGAGCAAGGAGCTCTTGTTTCTTAGCTTTTAGCTATTTGTCGGGTCTCGTGACTTTATTTAAGTCACGAGCCTATCACCTAACCTATTACACAATATTATTTCTTTATTTATTACAAGACTTTTATCTCAATAAGATCGTCACTTTTATCATTCCTAACAATCTTCCCCCAAGGGACGATCATTGAGATCTCTCTTTGATCGCATTAATGATCATCATTTTTCTATTCGTAACAATCTCCCCCTAAAGGATGATCATTGAGATCTCTCTTGTGACTTTGATCTTTGAACTTTAATGCTTGTTTGTCTTGAGTCTTGTTGTGTAATAGTGGTCTTGTTCCAATCATGCTCTAGTGATCTTGATCTTGATCTTGATCATTCCATTATCCTTTTGCCTTTGAGATCTTATCATATCATCATTCTTTACCGTGAATCCATCTTGATTTGTCTTTTAAAGCTTCTGACCAACATACTCATACTTTCTTGACAGCTTACAATCTTCCTCATGTAGAACTTTAATCTTGATCAACAACTTGATGATTTGAGGAAGTTCTTTGATTTATCAGAGTTGCGGAAGTGTATCTTTAAACTTTGAGTATGAGATATGAAGGAATGAATATGATGGTGTTCTTGCTTCTGAAAGGTAGAGATGTTGTTGATGTTGTTGTACATAAATGTATCTTCCCCCCAATTGCTTCCCCCTAAATAAACAACCATTCGTATGCACATACTTCACACAAACAACTCATAGAAGAATGAAACTATAACCTCCAAGTCAATTAAGTCCCGGATGTTGTATACACCAAAGTCAATTAAGTCCCGGATGTACACATTTCTTCCCCCCAGTTGTTGCACTATGTTGTATACACCAAAGTCAATTAAGTCCCGGATGTACACATTTCTTCCCCCTAATTGTTGCGCTCTATCGAAATATTCAGCTAGAACACTTCTCTTCCCCCTGATTATATTTGATGACCATCAAACATAATCATAATCTTGTTACGCCTGAATATTTGATAGTGAAGTCATGTGTGAAGTGTGGTCTAAGCATGAGAGTCAACTACTATCTTTAATTCCAACAATCTCCCCTCATCAATATTGTGACATCATAAGTAACCTTGGTAATCCAACACTTCACTTGAATAAATCAAGGAAATGTTGTTTGTGTTTCTCGAAAACAAATTTCAAAAGAATACGATAACTACTAGATCACTTAGATTACTAGTTAACTGGTATGTGCTTAAATACACATACCTTTTACCTAATAAAACGACCCTAAAAGACCAAAACAGACATTAAATGCCAAAAATATGCTTGTTTTGTGTTGTTTACTGTGCAAGTACCGAATATTCACTAAAGGACAAAAATCAAGTAAAAACGGACAAAACCAAGCACGGAATGAAAGAGCGTGAAAAAGTCAAAGTCAACCAGTCAAAAAAGTCAAAGTCAAAAGTCAACCCCGAGACACGACAATGAAAAGAGCATCGAAAAACGAACCCAAAAACCAAAAAATGTCAAAGTGGGCCAATCCGTACCCATTTTAGTGGGTCGGGTCAGCCCACTATTATTATTAAACCCTTAAACCCACCAAAAGCCTAACTTTTAAACCTTGTAATCTTTTTTATTTTAATGAAGTTTAAGTTTTATGCAAAAAAAAAAATTTGTCTTTTATATTCTCTAAAACTGTTTCCTGTGTTCTAGCTTATTTGAGTTCTTAAATCTTGTTGAAACTTGTTTGTTTATGTTTATGTGTCTTAGTTTTAATCTGGTTATACAAAGTCGTTTTGTGGAGGGCTTCTTTTTTTTCACCCTTTATCCATACATTTCTTTTTCTTCTTCATCCCTTCAAAGATATACCAAAAGACGTCATTGCTCTACTCTTGTTGTGATTGTTCCAATGATAGCTCATGCCTTAGTTGACATTATTCCCATTTACATTCAACTCTATCATACCTAAGGACTTTTATTCTATCTATGGAATGTCCCTGGGTAGATCCCTCCGATTCTAGTTGGATCATGGGATAATACCTAACCTTACCACCTTATTCCTTCTTTGATCATCATGAGGTAGTTGGTTATTGGGTATTAAGATCAGAACCATAAAACCTTTTGAAAATCAATCAAAGTGTTTGGAATTAATCAAAGCATTTAACACTTTGAAAGTTTCACTTTTAAGAAATACTCCCCCTACACATGTGCATTGATATTCAAAATTATTTTGCACATGGAGGAAGAGTTGATGCATTTTGAGTCTTTTTATCACTTTGATATTCCACCACACTTAAGCATTCTTATCTTACTTGATCTCATTCTTATCATTTTCTCCCCCTCAAAAAATAGCATCATTCCCATAAGATTATTTTTGATATTCAATGGATTAAAATAGCTATATGAGATTTTGAAAACACATGGGAGGGAAATCGGATCTAGGCATGATTATGTTTTGGGAACCTTCTGAATGTTTGAATGTTCTAAACAAATTTGAAAAACTAGTTGCGTCAAAGTATGTCGATATCTAAAACGTATGGTCAGTAGATTGCTCACTCCTCATCCTGTTAATTTCAGGAAACGGTCGTAACCGGACACAATCTTCACCATTTGCACGCTTATCGATATAAACACACTTGACAACAACTACTTTTAAATCGATTATTATTCATTTGTTCAAAACATTTTCCTTTATACTCCCCCTCAAAAATAGATATAAATCAAATGATTGAATGAGAAAGGGAGTGTTGAACACACAATTTGAAAGATTTTGAAAAATCTTTTTGAATAACTCTTGAAAATTTGTGTTCAAACTTTTGTATACCATTTTACTTGAGCTCAAGATTTGGAATATCTTAAATGAAATAGCTCAAGTCCGAGAAGTTGTAAGTTTCCCGTTGTGAGGATAAATGTACAAAAATGTACACTTTCCTTTATTTGAAGATCGAGTCCTAAGCTGACATCTACTTAGAAGTCGTATGTCCCGAGCACACTTTTTGAAAAGATTTTGATAAAAAATTGCTCGGGACAAAGAAGATTTCTCTTCTTTTGAAGATAAAGCGCACTGAAACGTACACTTTTCTTTTATTTGAAAACCGGGTTGTTATCTGAAATTTAATAACAAGCCATTGACATCGAATTTAGACAACAACCTTTGGAACCCATTTAAGCACGGTGCTAACGGGTTTGCCAAGTTTTGAAAACCATTTTAAAGTTGTGTCAATTCGATGTAAAGATGTTGAGTTCCAACGAGGGCTTGAAACCGGTGTTTCATTTGAAAACAACTCTCGTGGAATCAACGGAGATTTAAAATTCCTTTTGATTTTCCATTGATTTTTGAAACTCGGTGTTTCATGTGGAGTTTTAAATCTTGTTGACGAAGAAGATTTCCATTTGTTATTAACAATTGGTGTATTATTCTGCAAATTCATTTTTGAACCATTTGAAAATCTTCCACTGTTTTTGTTTTTCAAAACCGAGTCATTCTTGTTTTGCATCAAAAGCATTTCTGTTTTGGAATATTTGAAAGATTTTGAATGACTTTGCTTTGGTCTCCACACTTGTTTTACCGGTGTAAAACGAGAATGTGGAGTAACAAAAACTTGATTCTTTCCTTTTAAAGTACTTGTCTTAAAACTCTTTTGAGAAGTAGATGCTTCAAAAGTTTGAGATTCCTTAATTGGCCTCCACACTTGTTTTACCGGTGTAAAACAAGAGTGTGATGTTTCAAAAGATTGATTCTTTGCATTTGAAGCTCTTGTCTTAAAACCTTTTTGAGGAAAAAATGTTTCAAAACTTTGAGATTTCTTAGAAAGCTTCCTATCTTTTTGTAAAGAATAGGTTGTAAACTGAGAAACCCTTCTTAAAGACGTTTTTGAGGATTCACCCGTGTGAACCTTTTCCGAAACACTTTCTTTAGGTTTTGAAGATTTTGAAACATTGATGTTCCATTTTTTCCGATTAAGAGAATCAAACTTCACTTTTAAAGCATTATACGAAGTTCTCAACTCATGATATTCTTTTTGACAAGAACGAATATCTTGAGATGCCAATTGTGATTCCAAAGATGCAATTTGTTTCAAAAGTTGATCTCTTTCATTGTTAAGTAACGGTGGTTTTCCCAAAATTAAAAAATTATCAAACTTTGTTTCCACACGCTTCCCTTTTAGATTTTCAAGTTGAGTCCTTAAATGATTAATTTCTTTCAAAAATCGATCTTTTTCAGCTTTAGAATCATCAACCTTTCGAGCCAATTGTCGTTCAAGAACAACTTTCATTTTTTCAAGTTTTTCAAAATACGCCTCGAATTTGGCTGTTCTGTTCGACAATTCAAGATTGACATCATCAAAATCTTTTGACTTTTGAGCAATGATTTTTTCGAGATGAATAACCTTTGATTCAAAATCACAATTTTCATTATCAAAAGCATTCAATTTTCCCAATGTTGCCCTTTTTTCTTCATCAGCGAAAACATTCTCAAGATTATCGATTTTTATCAACAAATCAGAATTTTCTTTTATTTGTTTTGCTAAAGACTTTTCCAGCTCATCAATCTTTATTTGAAAAACACTTGTTTCGTTTTCAAAAAGATTCTGTTTCACCCCCGATTCCTTGTGAAGTTCAGAAATATCCAATTGCTTCTTTTTGAAAAATTCAATCTTGCCGAAAATGTTATTGAACTTAGTTTCAGCAAATTCAAACAATTGAGACTTCAGATTTTCTGCCTCGTTTTGTGTTACTTTTGAAGTTTTTGTTTGAACCCGCGACTTTTTGATTGAATCAAACAAGCTTTGGTAAGTCAATTTCAAGTGTTCATTCTCCTTAATTAATGACGCCACTTGATATTACAACTCAATGTTTTTAGTTTCATTTTCATCAAAATTGACCATAACTTTGACTTCATCACAATGATTAGTCTCAACTTTTGACCTTTGAACCGAATCAAACAAATCTTAATAAGTCTCTTTCAAATGAGCATTCTCGATTTGTAATGATGCCATAAAATTCTCATTTTCTTTTTGTAATGTTTTCAAAGAATTATTTTCTCGAGACTTGTGCAGAAGTGCGATTTCAAAAGCAATACTCTTTGCCTCAAATTTTGACAAATCTTTTTCCAATTCAACAATTCTTTTTGACAATTCCTATGTGACTTCAAATGCATTATTACAAACCTTATCAACTGTTTTACTCTCATTTGAAACATCTTTTGACTCTTTTGAAATTCTTTCAGTTTCATCATGTAAATCCTTATTTCTTATTTCCACACAAGAGGTTATGACAAGATTCTTGATATCTTCAGCTAAGGATGCTTCCAAGAGTTGATCTTTTAAAATCTCAATTTGTTTGAAAGTTTCATCAAGATCATTTTCCACTGAAACAAAAACATCTTTCATTTCTTTTACATCTCTTTTAAATCGATTCTGAAAGACTTCAAAATAAACATGCCAGCCTCGAAGAATGAATTTCGCTTCTACACAAACATCGATTAATCGAAGTTCTTATTTAGACGTATAGAAAATGCTTTCTCGTTTACAATTCTTTTCTAGTAACTCAAACAATTTTTTGAAAACATTTTTCATTTCATTCAAATCCACAAGTATTGAATTTGCACTAGCCATTGATGCCATGCTTGGTTTTGTCTCAGAATAAACTTTTTCAAAAGATATAAAAGATGATGGAAAATATGTTTGTTCAGCAGAAAGTTCTTTTTGAGGAACAAAATCGTCATAAAGTTTGTTTAATTTTGTGTAATCGATTAGTTTTATCTTTAACTCCTAAACTTTTTCATCTTTTTGAAACTCGTTCATTTTTAATTGACAATTTTTAGCATCCTCAAGAGTATCCTCATAATCAAACACATGCAGTTGTTCATTCTTATCACAAAGTTCATAAGCACGATAAAACTTAGGAATTTTGGCATAAGCTTGTGAAAGAACATAAGGACCGTTATATCCCAAACCCAATTTCCATAAGTTGTCCCGAAAAGCTTTTTGTTCATTTGTAAGCAACCGAAGTGTTTCAGTTGATTTGCCCATTTTACAAACAACGTTTTCAAGATCTTTGTTCTTAGCTTGTAACTGAATGATGTCATTAAGATATTTTTCCTCTTTGTCACGCTGTGTTTTGTGTCTTTTGATATTCCTCTTTTTGTCTTTTATAGTCAATAACAGCTAAGTCCAATTTATCACGTTGTTGTTTTAGATTCTCGAAAGATTATCTTGAGTCACGAATAAATTGAGACTGAGCTTGGTTGATTGATAAATGTTTTGCTTTGCGATCAGCCTCAAGAAATTCGTTGAGATAATTGTTATCCCCTTTGATGTTTTCCAAAACCCGAACCCTTTCCTTATACAACTCAAGCTGACTAGTCAAAGTCGTGTTTTGTTGTTGGACTTTTTGAACAAATAATTGTTGTTTCTCATTTGAATCCATTTTCCTTATTTAATCACAAAAAACCAAGAAATTTTCAACACAAACCCAAAAATTCAAATCAAATATCCAATACTTCTCAAGGAATAAAAAAAAAATACAAAAAATTAAATATATATATATATAAAAAAAAAAAAAAAAAAAAAAAAAAAAAAAAAAAAAAAAATAAGAAATAAAATGACATAATCTTTCCGCAATTAAAATTGTTGTCTAACAATTGTACCATTAAAAAATATATCCTTACACCAAATCTAATACACAAATTCGTCCCTTTTTAAACTTTGTTGATACCACAAAAATCAGCCCACAATATCACTAAAAAAAATGAACGCAGCCCCTAAAAAATAGTATCCGGCCTAAAATATGATATCAATTTCGGATAGAACAAACTGGCCCACAACAAGTAGTAACACGCACCTTAGCTTTATATAAAACTCAAACACACTAGTACACACCTTAACCTAATCCTTATAACCTGTGCCTCTTTTCTTATCTTTACAAAACTCACACACTGACAACTCTTTTACTTCTTTTTGCTCAAAATGAATTACTAACCACTCATATCAATCTCATTTCATTTTGTTTACTATGAACTTCAACAAAAAATGTAATATCTTAATTAGTTATAACCACACAAAATCGAACACAAACACCCTTTTTTTATTATTGATACGAAAGAAAAATTAAGATTGAGACTCTTCTGTTTTGATCTTTCTTTTTGCGTTTCGAACAGAAAATAAAGGTAATAGCTTCGAAATTCATTTTTTTGTTTTTGTTTTTCTTGTAAATCGAAACAAAATAAATGATTTGAGCACTCTTGTTCAAGTTTTTCTCTTTTGGTTTTCGTATTTTTCGTTTGAGAAGGTCTTTATAGATTTTTAAATCTCAAAAAGAGATACGAATCAAACCTAACAGAGGTCATTTCTTTTTCTTTCGTTTTTTGGTTTTTGAATTCTTTTTCCCCCTGAAACAAAAGGAAGACAGGAATACACTTGTTTGTGTTTTGCTTTATCAGATTTCAAAAATTAGTGAAGCTATCCTGAGAGACGCACAACAAAACCGAACACATATCAAAAATTGAACGTTTATTGAGTTTAAGTCCGAGTTTGATTTTCCGAGATTAGTTTCCGAGTTTGGATCTGGATCTGTGATGAGATAACTCGTTTGAGTGTTCTGAGATCTTGATTCGTTTGGATTCTTTTCGTCTGTTCTGAAAATAAGTGTTCCGAGTTTGTTTTCTAGTTAGATTTCAAGTTAGATCTTGATGAGGAAGTTAGATCTGTGATGATTTGCTCGTTCACACACTTAATAATCGTTGAAGATTGGTACAAAGTGTGACCCAAACTAAGATCTAGTTATTTAAAACGAGTCTTGTCGAATTTGATTAATCTTGCCGAAAATGAATTATTCCGAGTTTGTTTTCGAGATTAGTTTTGGAGACGTTGTAGATCTAGGTTTGCTTGTTGATTCTTATTACAAATATGTGATGAGTATCTTTTGTGTGATGTGATCTGTTAAAGAGCTTTGAATCTTCTTGATACATACACAAAGATAAAGCTGAGATTTGTTGATGTAATATTCTGTTTGGGTTTTCTTTTTCGAAAATGAGTTTGACAAAAATGACTTGTTCCGAGTTTGTTTATAACTTCTTAGTTTAGATCTGTGATTATGTGTTTCTTGTGTATTTAGGTCTTTTAAGATCTATGAACTGATATACAAAGAAGATTATAAAGATCTAAAAAAACTTGTTCCCATTTGATACAACCACAGATCTAGATCGATTAGTCTCAAAAATGCGTTTTCAAAAACGTGTTGACCGGTTACCGAGTTTGACCGTTGACTAAAAGTTAGATTTCTATAAAATTAGTTATAGTTTCGAGTTTGACTAGTCAACATTTTTGTAACAAACTTTTTCCGATTTTGACCAGTCAACTACTGAATTTGAGAATTGTAACTGATTTTACTGAATTTGAACTACTGATTTTGAAAATAAGCTCAAATAAGCAGATTTTGAACTTATTTGGCCACGACTCTTACGATAAAACTGTAAGCAATCAATTTCAATTGCATAAAACACAACCGAAATTAGCGAAATAGGCTCAAATAAGCTGTTATGACTCAATAAGCCCATGAAAAATCAGAATAAGCTAAAACTTGACAGAATAACCAACTTGAACTCAACCAGAATAAGCACAACAGATCAGGACCAAATAAGCTTAAAATAAGCTCAAAATAAGCTCGCAATAAGCTGCTCGAATAAGCTAACGTGATAAGCTGTTCGAATAAGCTCTCCTAAACAATACTAAATCGCTCATGCAGCTCTGATACCAATTGTTAGGTCTTAGATTTAGGATCAATAAGCAATAGAGTGTGTGTTTAGGTGTTGTGTGTATGTTTATTCTAGAGAGAGAAAGATAGAAGTAGAGAGAGAAAGAGGGAGGAGGAGGATTAAAGAAATAAGATTAGCTTGATTAGAGAAGACCACCTTACTAATGAGGTAGGGAGGGTTATTTATACCCAAATACAAGGAAGAGCAATGAGCTCTTGTTTTTTAGCTTTTCGCTATTTGTCGGGTCTCGTGACTTTATTTAAGTCACGAGCCTATCACCTAACCTATTACACCACATTATTTCTCTATTCATTACAAGACTTTTATCTCAATAAGATCGTCACTTTAGAAGATTCAACTTTTTAAAAAATATTTCCATGCCTCCAATTTAGACTACTCAATGGCTTTTTCAATTTCTTCAATTTCTAAACAACTTTATACATTTCAAAACCATGAACTTCTTCTTTCTAAACATTCTCAACACACTTTCACTCGTACCAAACATCCTCTTAATGAAATCACTCTTATCGGCAATATAATAGGTAAACCTGAAAGATCTTCTTTTCGGCTTCAAACTATTTGGTCTATTGACAATTAGGCTATGATCAGATACTAAAAATGGTAGAAACATCCAAAATGCCTCCTGATAAGTCTGCATAAACACAAAATTCAACATAACCCAATCTAGTTTCTTAAGAATAATAGAATTTAGATTTTTCAAGGATTTAGTCCATGTAAATTAGAAGCCAGAATTACGTATATCCTTAACTTCTAACCGATTCACGCATTCTTGAAAGTCCTTCATATCAGAACTCATACTAGATCCACTTGTTAATTGCTCATTCAATTTTAGTGTAACATTGAAATTCCCCAATAACAGCCAAGGAAATGAAGAAATAATCCCCATATGAGTCTGTAGTTCCTTCTATAACTCTCTTCTTTCGGAACCAGCATTATTAGCATAGATAAAACTAAAAAAACTTTGCATTCTTCTGAACTGATTCAACTAAGACATAAAACAACTTGTTTAGTAGCATGTATAACCATAAGTTTACCTGGTCAACATCCCACCCAATGGTTATTCTGCAGCTATTAGGACTGTACTTAACATTGGAGCACCAATTCCATTTATTAAAAACTACCTCACATACTTTTTTCACTATATCAACTTTCGAACATTCAATAATGGCACATACATTTAAATTTTCCTCGTTTATGAACTTCTTAACCTCTTTTTGTTTATTTATAGCTCTTATATTCCAACAAGCAATTTTAAAATCCATACTTATGTTAATTATTGCATACATTGGAATTTAACAGTTGACTATCGCTCCACAATATCTCATCAACTACTAACTGAGTAAAGTAGGGTGTCAAATAAGTTGACCTGACCTGACTCGAACCCGACAAGACATTATAGGATCAGGTTGATTTGAGTTCAAATTAGCTTATCGCGTCAACTTGATAGACTTGATAGCCAAATAGGGTCAGGTTAGGGTCTTAGTTAATTTCTTATAGGGTCAACCCGATGAACCTGATAAGTTATAATGACATATTAACAAATTTTTATTTTTTGAACATAAGCCTTTCTTTATACTATTTAGAATACAAAATATGATAGAAGAAAATACCACTAACTTTGTTACTTATCTTCAGTGTTATAAAAGTCGCGTCATGACGGCGCCAAGGCGTCACTAAGACATGAGGTGTGACCTACACATTACAAAATAGACCAAGGCGTCGACTCTAAGAGTGGCGTAAGATAAGGCGTGAAAAGGCACGTAAGGCGTGGCGGGTTTTTTGGATTCAACTGATCTTGTGACCTGCCACTTAGAATGAGAAGCGCTTACCAGTGAGGTAGATGAACTAATGTGTCTTTTATTCTTTATTTAGCATATTTAACCCAAAACAGTAGATGAACTAATGTGTCTTTTATTCTTTGTTTAACATATTTAACCCAAAACAGTCACTTTGCTATGATGCACACAAAAGTATGAACTATGTTTATAATTGTGTTTATGAATTGTGGCTAAGATTGTTTTTTAACATGTTTATGTTATGGGTTTATGAGGTTGTCATTAATAGCATTAGGAATTTTTTATTTTTGGTTTTATTTTATTTTTCTTAATAAGCAACCTGATAACTTGACCCGATAACCCGTAATCTGATAGACCCGAACCCGATAGACCCAATTCCTTATAGGGTCAGGTTGCGGGTTAGTTTTTATTTTTTCGAAACCCGATAGACCCGACCCGATAACCCGATTGACACTCCTACTTAGAAGCTTTATTTCCCTCAACCAATACATCTTCTTCCTCCTTATTCTCCTTTTCCATTCTTTCTATCTCCTTTTTCTATACTCAAAATACTTCACCATATCATAGTGCCAGTTTCTCTTATCCACCTCAGATGGCTAATTTTTCTTTTTTATAAATTCCTCAACAATACTTCTTTTATCAATTTTGGTATTTTCCATATTGTCACCATTCTCTTCATCAAAAAGCACTGCATGCTTATTAGCACTTTTTTGAATGCATTCACAATTCGAGGGTTCACATTCCATATTTTCTCAAGTGAAGGAGGTTCACCTATTCCTTCATTAACAGACTAAGGGGTGTTTCTTTTATTCTTAGTGAGGAAGAATTATGGGTCCAAACCCTTAATGCATCTTAATTGGGGAAAATATTAAAGCTTCTTTCTCCTCAATAAGGCTGCCCACTATGGGCCGGACGACCGACTCGGTCGCCGTCGATCGCAGTCGGTCGCCCCCATAGTGGGGTGTCGGTCGCGACCGAATTAACCGGAGATCGAATGGGTCTGATGGTCGTCAGAGCGACTAACGGTCGTGTTCTCAAAAATCTGATTTTTTGTTTCTATATAAAAAAAACTTTTTAATTTTAAAAATTTAAATAATTTAACACTATAAATACCCACTCACTTCACCATTTTTATCACACATTCAAACAACAATTCAAAAAACTTCTCTCAATTCAAAAACTCACCATGTTTAACAAGAACAAGAAAACTCCCAAATCAAAAACTCCAAATTCCCGACTTCAACCAAGTGCTCCGCATTTAACACCGGATCCGAATTTTCAATTATCTGGTGTTTCACCACCCATCCGTTTCCGATCTCCTACTTTTGAATATAATACACAATTGCCACAACCACCACAAAATAATAACATGTTTTATCAAAATCGTCCATTCAATCCTCCGTATAACAACCCAAATGCTTTTCACAACTCACCAACCGGGTTGTATCGTCCTACAATGGAATCATCGACGTCTTCCCAACCATATCAACCATATTCTCCGATTAATCCTACCAATCTTGATATGAACTTTGAGGAGTTAATGTTTAGTCAAGAATATAACTATAGCCAAGATTATTCTATGGGTCATGGTTTGGGCCACGGTTCGGGTCACGGTTCAACGCACGGTTCGGTTTATTGAATACAAAGAGAATACAAGACTATTTATAGGACAAACAAAGAGAAACCCTAAATGCTAAACGGGCCTAAACAAGTGGGCCGGGCCTATATGCCTTATTAGCTAACATCCCCCCTCAAACTCACAATGCCACAGCGGTGAACATTGGGAGTTTGCCAAACATAAAATAAACAAAAACAGAAAAACAAACATAGAGCGGACTGTCCCAGAGAGCAGACTCGGTGCTAGACGAAGTCTCAATCCGAAGCAATCCAAATAGGTGCATACAAACAGAATCAAAACAGTAAAGCAGACGTGTAAGCCGATGCCTCTGCAATAAAGCAGACATGTAACCAGAACCAAACACATCTCATCTGCAATCTGTAAAGCAGACGTGTAACCAGGCAACCAAACACATCTACGATCTGTAAAGCAGACGTGCCGATGCCGATGCCTATGCCTATGCTGATACCAATGCGAATGCCGATGCCAATGCAAATACCGATGCCAATGCGAATACCGATGCCAATGCGAATACCGATACCAATGAGAATACCAATACGAATGTGAATGCCAATGCGAATACCAATGCCAATGCCAATGCCAATACTAAAACTAATGCCCGATACCAATGCCAATACTAATACAATGTCTCAATGCCAATGTCCAATTTAGTCCATTGATACCAGATAATACTAGAACAAAACCTATACATGCAAACCTCTAAAAAACCGGTTGCAAATACCAATATTGAAACTCATAATACCGCGTTCATTACAAACCCTAAGCGAAAAGTCCAACAAATTCAGAACAAAAAACAATACTACATATTACGGCAAACAAATAAATCCACAAATAATGCCACGTATATGAAACCAAAGTTCAATCAATTCACTGTTTCAATACTATAGCAGCACTATAACCTTATTAATTCTTACCGACCTACTTACAATCAATACTCACATTTGTTTTTTTTATCCTTGTCCAATCAGAAACAAGCAGCCACAATTACTTTTAATCAAGGAAGTGACGAAACAGAAAGAACCATGATCATATCAATTAAACCAAAGTGTAAAACACCCGACAACAAAAAATCAATCGAACTAGCGAACCCTTTTTTTTCTTCACAACAGCAACAAAATCGGGATCCCTCCAGATCATCAACAATTAGTTGACGACCGAAGGATGACAACATACAACGACTTGAACCTAAGCTCTTGATACCATGTAGAAACTAAAGATACAATAGAAAGTTTTATTGAATTTATTGAATACAAAGATAATACAAAACTATTTATAGGACAAACAAAGAGAAACCCTAAATGCTAAACGGGCCTAAACAAGTGGGCCGAGCCTATATGCCTTATTAGCTAACAAAAACAACATCAAAACTACAGCAAAAAAGAATAGCAAATTATAGCAAAAACAACATCAAAATACAACATTAAGATACATCAAAACGCAGCATTGTAAGACTTTAAGAGCTACAAAATATACCAAAAACAACATCAGGTTACAGCTAACACACAAAAAAACGAACCCCATCATAAATCAAATAGTAAGCAGTAATGAACCCAATAAAAATCAAATAGTAAGCAGTAATGAACGAAATCAAAAATCAAATAGAAAAAGAG
>BQNB010074549.1:0-31751 GCA_026074375.1 Tanacetum coccineum | reverse complement strand
TTCAAATTATCTATAAAGTTCAGGAGTCATACTCCCAAGTATAAGACAAGCAACCTCATTATATGCATCATAAACTGCATTCCATTGCAAAAGAACTTGTGCTTCAGAATTAGCAGCAGGAACCGCAGATAAAGGCTGTTCAATGGCAAACATTTTCTTTTCAACTCTCAAGACTAACTTAAGTTGACGAAACCAGTCATTGAAATCATTTCCAGAAGTTTTTCTCTTTCAAATATTGACAACATCGACCTGAAAGCCGAATGGTTTATGTTTTGAACGGGTTGTGCCATCTACAAAACATAGTTAAAGTTCAAGAATTAGTACTTTCGATAATACACCTTGAAGAAAATTAACTACCCATGTTTAATCAAATAAACAATTAATTTTCTAAAGGCTAGGATCCTACTTGACATACCACCACCACATCAGTTGATCTGCTAGTGATGGTGTATTTAAAAGGTAATTGACGATTAATAATTGCCGCCGGTACAATTTCTAGAACCTTATGGGACTTACTTTATTACAATAATATATGAGTAAGCATGTTTATCCCATCTATGCCTCGAGTTAAGGTCTCACCAATAAACCGATTAAGTCGTCCAATAAAAAACTGTGATTATGTAACACTAACGTCCCATGAAAAAGTGTATACTCACCTTGGGATTACGATCTACATACGTCTCACGCATAGTAAAAATCATCTACAAGTGTTTTTACAAATTGGATGGCAATAACTTATTTAAAAAAGGGTATAACATTTGTCGTGACAAATATGTACGAAGAAGCATGCATACATCTTCGTATCATAGATTTTAATAAAAACTTTACTTAATTAAGTTATTTATTATGGTATCACATATTTTCTATACATCTAATGTATAAATAATGTTACCTTTTTAAAATTGACGATTCAACGTGTTTTCAAATATAAAGATTTTATATTTTATCGCGGGAAAAGATTAAAGAATGGTTAAAAACTATTCAAACCCTAGACCATTTGCGACTTCCTAAATAGTATGCAAGGTAAGAAAGCTACAACGTAGTCAGCCCTTTGTGGGTTTGCTTCCGATCGAACAGGAGGGGAAAAGAAAACTGAAAACCTTAAAAGGTTTTGGTTCGGTCGACTAGGAGAAAAAGCAAGAGAGATTAAGGATTTTAGGGATTGAAGTTATGAGCTCTCAAGGACCCTAAGACCTCCTTATATACTCCTCTCAACTTTTCTTGCAAGCAAAATCCCCCACCTATTCATCAGGAGGTGGTTTGACCGACTATAAGGAAAGAGTGTGTTGGGAAATACAAGTCAGAAGGTCAAAGTACTGCTAAGTTGAAGGTCAAAGTACTGCCTGCTTAGTATGGAAAAGAAATAAAAAATAATATAAACATAAAACTAACTCACATAACAATTATTTAAATAACAATACGTAACAATTAAGTCATGCAAATATTCATAATGAAATCTATTGTCTAATAATAAACAGTATGTATCCTATAAGGCTCCTTTCATCCCTATAAACTCCGGCCACATTCATCGATGTAATCGATTGCGTAAGCCTTATACAAATACATACCACATAGCACATAAATTAACTTTAGGCCCCATTAAGACATTTCCAAGGTCTTCCCTAATTTTTAAAGTCGTGGATCGAAACCACATATATTTAATGTCTATGTTTTAATCTTTGATCATCATATTTGCATAAAAATTCATTAACAATTAACAAGATTAATATCACATATCACTCCATGATAAATTGCATGTATTTATCATGGATGTCGAATTAACAATTAATTTAAACATAAAACCGATCAATTTACAATTAAACATACCATTGCCTTTAGCTTTAAGCGATTTCTTTTTGGCCTTCTGAATTTTACCACCTTTAATCATCATTACTTATGGTGTTTCAGCCTTTTTAAGTAAACATTTTTCATACTCAATGAGCATAGCATGTAGTTCACCAATCGTCTTCCCCGTGTTATGCATATTGTAATTTCTCACAAATCTCGAAAAATCTTTAGTAAGGCCATTTAAGATAAGACTAACTATAAGATCTTGTAGTAGCATATAGCCAAGACATTCCAGTTGATATAATATTTGACGTGGCAAATATGTACGATAGAGCATGCATACGTCTTCGTATCATAGATTTTAATAAAAACTTTACTCAGTTAAGTTATTTATTACAGTATCACTTATTTTCTATACATCTAATGTATAAATAGTGTTACCTTTTTAAAATTGACGATTCAACGTGTTTTTAAA
Organism: Tanacetum coccineum; assembly: GCA_026074375.1. Classification (NCBI taxonomy): domain Eukaryota; kingdom Viridiplantae; phylum Streptophyta; class Magnoliopsida; order Asterales; family Asteraceae; genus Tanacetum; species Tanacetum coccineum. The sequence goes on along the minus strand of BQNB010074549.1, from coordinate 29,488 downwards.
TATAAAGATTTTATGTTTTATCGCGGGAAAAGATTAAAGAATGGTTAAAAACCATTCAAACCCTAGACCATTTGCGACTTCCTAAATAGTATACAAGGTAAGGAAACTACAAAGCAGTCAGCCCTTTGTGGGTTTGCTTCCGATCGAACAAGAGGGGAAAAGAAAACCGAAAACCTTAAAAGGTTTTGGTTCGGTCGACTAGGAGAAAAAGCAAGAGAGATTAGAGATTTTAGGGATTGAAGTTATGAGCTCTCAAGGACCCTAAGACCTCCTTATATACTCCTCTCAACTTGGCTTGCAAGCAAAGTCCCCCACCTCCTCATGAGGAGGTGGTTACAAGGAAAGAGTGGGAAAATCAAACTTTATTTTTTCCCGGTTTTGCATATTAGTCCTTTAACTATTAACAACTAATATTTATTCTTGTTAAACTTTTAACGATCGTTTGTTAAACTTTTAACGATCGTTTGTTAAACTTTTAACGATCGTTTGTTAAACACTAATTAATATATTACATTAATATGTTAAAACGTTATTCTACATATTAACATGTGCGTCCCCTTAAGCTCAAATAAATTCCGGACATATATAATTTATATTTGTTCATATTCCAACATGATTAACCATTAAGGCACACCAACTTTCTTGAGAATTGTTGTTTTGACATGCACATATACAATACTCACTTCTTAAATCCACGTATCAAAAATTAGGACATTCAATGTATATTAGATAAACAAATATAACAAGCAGGATTAATCGGCCGTTGCTGCGGGGCGTTAATTTTTCACGCGTTGTTGCGGGGCATTAATTTTTTTTTTTTGTGCGGGTTTATTTTTTTGGTCTCATGTTTAATAGTTTGTTTTTTTATATGGGCTTATGTGTTGGGCCTCGTGTTTAAAGGATATTTTTTTTTGCTATACGGGTTTTTTTAATATAATTTTATGGGATTCCGTGTACCTTAAATGACAATCGCGCGTTACTGCAGTGCAATTTTTTTTCGGTCTCATGTTTAATAGTGCGGGTTTATTTTTTCGGTATCATGTTTAATAATTTTTTTTCCTTATATGAGTTTATGTCCCGCGCGTTGTTGCGGGGCGTTAATTTTTTTTTTTTTTGCGAATTTTTTTTTTCTCATTTTAATAGAATTCGAAGAGTTTTTCGCGTGTGTTTTTTTATATTACCTACTTGTATGTTGCACGTTATTATACTCGCGCCACAAATGTTGAATAAGTAAAAAAAATCCAAATGGGCCGGCCCAAACATAAAGCCCAAAATGAGAGCCCAAAGAAGTACCTTGAGCCCATGCCACAAAAAGACAAAATAAGAATCTCATAATTAGTATATTGTCTAATTTGGACACAAGAAATTTACATTGTATGCGATTACGATACTTTCTGGCGTCAAAAGGGCAGATACTGTACATCTCCCAGCTAAACATATGTATTTGTTGCATGTATACAGATCACCTCCTAGATCGGAGAATTACAGATTCACCCTCTAGATCGTGAGAGGAATAACAGAAACAGACAATCGGATTCTTCACCAATGCAGTAATTACCAAACATAGTTTAAGGATCGGGGAAGATGTGACCACACAAACACCATACTGCTGGTCGACGACATATCTTTGTCATCGCATTTTAAAAAGAACGTGAACGGTGTTAGAACGGCCAGAGTTTATAGATTGTATCATGGTGTTTCAGTTGTCGTTTCGGAGTAGTAGATTGGATATATTAGGATTATGCTATTATTTGGTTTTCATTTTTTTCATTTTTGTTTTTAGTTTAGTTTTGCTTGGGAATGGGTTTTGGACGTTCCCGTATTTTTAGGATGAGAACTTCCTTAATTCCTTTATATTTAGGTGTGGGGGGGGCCAGTTATCAGGGACGGGGTATTTGAGGAGTGGGTCCATGATATCTTGGGTGGGAGAATTATTTGGGTTATGGTGGTATGGTGGTTGTTATGGTGGTGGGTTTGGTATGTTGCGGTGTATTGTGTTGGGGGGAGGGATGTTTGTTTTATTATAAGGCGGTGAGGGTTTAGAGTTGGGTTTTTGTGTGATTTTATATATTATAGGGTGGTGGGAGTTTTGGTTTTTGTTTGGTAAGGTGACGGTGGTTGGGGGGGTGGTGGGGGTGTGGGGGGGTTTGTTGTGTGGGTTGTGTTTTAGGTTGATTTAGTGATGTGGGTGATGGTGGGGGGTGGGTGGTTTTTATAAGTGGGGGGGTGTCTTATCTGATGGTAGTTTCATATTGAGGTAATGTTGGGATTAGTGTGTAGTTGTGTGTTTGTGTTGTGTTATTTTTGGGGGTGTTGGTGGGGTTTGGGGGACATTTGGGTGGGTGTGTGGGTTTGGTGGTGATTGGGGGGGGGAGGGTTGGTGTTTGGGGTGGTGAGGAGGGGGGGGGGATTAGGAGGTGATTGTTGGGGTTGGGGGGGGGAGGGGTGGGGGTGTGGTAGGTTGGTAGTGGTTGAGTGGGGCGTGGGGGGGGGTGGAGGGGGTGTGAGGGGGGGTTCAGGTGTGGGGTGGGTTGGGGAGGAGTCGGGGTGGGGGGGGTGGATGTTGGTGGTGGGGGGGGGGGTAGGGTTTAGTGGACGGGTTTTGGTGGTAGGGTGTGGTTTTGGTTGTGGTATGGTGTGTTGGTATGAGTAGCATATTTCAGTGAATGTGGGGTGGTAGGTGGGATTGTTTTGTTTAGATTTTAAAGTTAGATGTGAGGGGAGGTTATAGGGTGTTAAAGGGGGGGGAGGTACTATATAGTTACGGGGGGGGGTGGGGGGGGGGGTTGGTTTTTTTTTGTTTGTTGGGAGGATTTTGCTGGGGTTTGTTGGGGGGGGGGGGGTGGGGGGGGGGAGTTGGTTCGGTTGAGTTTTGGATTTTTTCGGTGTGGTTAGTTAGTGTGTTGGTGAGTTTATGGGGGGATGTTTATGTTATATATTTGTTAGGTGTAGTTTTTTGGGATTTGGTGTGTGGTGGGTGTTGAGGATTGGATAGGTGGTGGTTGGTATGGTAATTTTTATTTTTTGTAGGGGGTTGGATTGATTGAGTTAGTGGGTGGTTGGGGCTTGGGTTGGTTGGGGGGTGTGTTTTGGGGGGGGGGGTTGGGAAAGCGGGGTGTGTGTCGGGTAGGTGGTTTAGTGGGGGGGGGAGGGGGATAGGGGGGGGGTGTCATGGGTGAGGGGGGGGGGGGTGGGGGGAGGCGGGGCGGGGGGGGGTGGCTTGGGGGGTATGGGGTGTTGTAGGTAGTTTAGGTTTATTGAGAGAGAAGGGGGTGGGGAGGAAGGAAGCTGAAGCGGGGTGGGTTTAGAGGGGGGGGGGGGTTGGGGGGGGGGGGGGGGGTGGGGGGGGGGGGGGGGGGGGGGGGGGGGGGGGGAGGGGGGGGGGGGGGGGGGGGAGGGGGGGGGGGGGGGGGGGGGGGGGGGGCGGGGGGGGGGGGGGGGGGGGGGGGGGGGGGGGGGGGGGGGGGGGGGGGGGGGGGGGGGGGGGGGGGGGGAGGGGTTGGGGGGGGGGGGGTTTGGGGGTGGTGGGCGCGGGTGGAGGCGGGTCTCCCCTCTGAGGGGGGGGGTGGGAGGGGGGGGGGGGGGGGGGGGGGGGGGGCGGGGGGCGGGGTGGGGGGGGGGTGGGGGGGGGGGGGGGGGGGGGGGTGGGGTGCGGGGTTATGCCTGGACGTTGGGGGGGAGGGTGGAAGGGGGTATGTGGGGGGAGTAAATAAATTAAAATTAATTATTTAGGGTGGTAAAGATGAAATTTCAGTGGGTTAGGAGGGGGGGAGGGGGGGTGTGGCTCCCGGGGGGGTGGAGGGGGATGGGTGGGGGGTAGGGGCAGGATTTTTTTTTTTTTTTATTTTTTTTTTTTTTTTTTTTTTTTTCTTTTTTTTTTTGTTTTTTTTTTTTTTTTTTTTTTTTCGGCAATACAGGGAGAGGTCGTGATGGTTGGGGTGTAATGGGGGAGGGGTGGGGGGGGTTGTGTGTGAGTTGGGTGGGAGTGTTGGGGTTAGAAAAGGGGTTAGTCGATGTTGGAGGGGGTGGGGGTGGGGTGTGGGGGTGTGTAGGGGCGGGGTGGGGAGGGTGGGGGATTTAGGTTTGGGGGGGTGGTGTTGTTGGGTGTGTGGTGGTTTGTGTTGGGGGGGTGTTTGTTTGTTGGGTGTTGTGGGTGGGGTGGGTGTTCTGTGTGTTTTGTTCGGTGGGGGGGTGGGCGGTGGGGGGTGGGTGTGTATGAAGTAATTAGATTGGGATGGGGTGGGTTTTTTTTTTTTTTCTTTTTTTTTTTTTTTTTTTATTGTGGGTTGTGGGGGGTGGTTTTTTTTTGTTGTGTGGTTAGGTCTTTTTTCCTTTTTTTTTTTTTTTTATTTTTTGCGTTTTGTTTTTTTTTGGGGTTTGTGGTTGGTGGGTTTTGGTAGTGGGTTTTTTGGGTAGATTGTTAGATTCACGACGTAGTTACTACAGAAATGGGTAGTGGAGGGGGGTCGGGTACATTTGAGGAAATTGGGATTGTCGGGTATGGGTTAGGGGGGGGGTAGGGGACGGGGAAGGAAGAGAGGAAGTGGGGGGGGGGGGGGGGGGGGTGGGGGGGGGGGGGGGTGTAGGGGATGAAGGGGGGGGAGTATTGGGGAGGAAGGAAGAAGGGAGGGGGGGGACTGCGTAGGGGGGGGATGTAGAGTGGGATGGGGGGTGGGGGTGATGGTAGGGGGATGAAGTCGGGGGTGAGTAGGGGGGAGGGTAAGGGGGGGGGGGCGGGGGGACGAGGAGGGGGGGGGGGGTGTGGGGGGATGTATGGGAGGAAGGGGGGGCGGGGGGGGGAGGGCAGGAAATGATGGGGGGGATGGGAGGGGGGGTGGTGTGTGGGGGGTGTGTGGGGGTGGGGGGGTGTGGGGGGGAGGAATGTTGGTGGATGTATGGGGAGGAAGGGGGGATATGGAGGGCAGGGTTCGGGGGGTATATGGGGGGATGGGGGATAGTAGAGATGGAGGGGCGGTACGGGAGGGGGATCATTCAGAGGTTGTAGGGGGGATTCAGGTGGGGGGGGGGGGGGGGTCGGCGGGCCCAGTAGGGGGGGGATGTGTGGGGATCCCCCCTTGGGGGCTAAGTATCTTTACGCAGAAGTAGCGCACACCCGCTGTGGGGGGTGGGGGGGGGGGTGAAGGGGGGGGGGGGTGACGGGGGGGGGGGGGGGGGAGGGGGGTAGGGGGGGGGGGGGGGGGGGGGGGGTGAAAGGAGGGGCGGTGGTTTTTTTTTTTGGGGGATGGAGGGGGGGGGGGCTGTAGGGGGCGGGCCGGGCGAGGGGGGGGGGGGGGGGGGGGGGGCGGCGGGGGGGGGGATGTGGGGGGGGGGGGGGAAAGGGGTGGAAGTAGGGGGGGGGGGGGGAGGAGGGGGGGGGGGGTAGGGGGATGGTGGGGGGGGGGAATGGCGGGGGGGTGCATGGTAATGGGGCACGGAGGTTGGTGGTAGTCGGGAGGGAGTTGTGAGGGGTTGGGCGTGAGGGGTTTAGTGGTTTGCATATTTGTTTGTCGGTTTCGTGGTAATCCGGGGTGTTTTTAGTAACCTCTCCTACCGATTCCATGTCATCAAGGTCGTCAAATTATCCCTCAGGCTTACTTTATCAACAATGACCTAGAATATCTAAAAGGAGGAGATTTAAGTAGATGATACTCAACTTCTGTTACGAAGACAAAGGCTGTTACATATGAGATCAAATGGATTGAAGACTTGGTTCGTAATTTGTGGAGTCTAGTAAAAGTGATATATGATAAGCATGCTTACTTGGGCACTTCACACTGGGGTCCTAAACGCTAAAGCTTCTATAGGTATGCAAGCAACATGACTTCGTCTAAAAATGTTTACTCCAGAAAACGAATCATTGCGGTTACCAAACTTTCGATTATGAAGAAGTATGACTACGGTCACCTAGAAGAGATTGAAGTTCGTCGAGAGGATCAGCAGCTATACAAGTTTAGAGAAGGTGATTTCCCATGACTTCGCCTACAAGATATAGAGGACATGTTGCTCCTTCTTGTTCAACAGAAGCTGACCAATCTCATAATAAATGAACGGTATGATTTGAATGTGGAATGACGTATGTTTACAAGACATATTGTTATTCAAAGATAGGTGGAAGATCTTTAATTAGGTGTTGAAAGTTACCAAAAAAAGCTCAACCACACCAAGCCAGACTCATATAGATCAAATCTCAAGAACAGAATCGCATACACTTTATACTCGAACCCTCATAGAGTGATATACGTGGATTAGTTTGGCAGAAAAAGATTGATGCGAGCTAATAAACTACACAAATTTAGTGATGGCACGCTCAATGATGTTTGGTCAACTCTTTACGATATTGCTTCAGGAATGAGGATGAAATACCTGCCAAAGAGGAAATGGAGTAACTTAGACAAGCGAAGGGCTCGGGTTATGTTTTAGGATATCGATAAAAAGCTCTTTGAAAGAAGGCTTATGAGGAATTTAGACAAGTTTATTGGTGGAAGAGAATACAGGACTGACCTCAGGCTGCTGGAACGGACTATATGATTTTTGTCATATTTTGTCCTATCTCATTTCAGGTCCATCTCTCGTATATAATAACTCTTGTGAATATGTAAATATATAGTGTAGCCTATAATTAGGCTTATATAGTGTTTGAGTACGAATTTTCAAGAATTTCTTTGTAAATTCAAAAAAAATCAAATTCACGTACTCAAACACCATATAATACCCTCATAATTTAAGGGGGAGCATTAAAATGTTCCTAATATGGCTTGTTAATAATCAGAACATTTTTCTCCCCGAATGCATATATATTTTAAATCAATTAATATCCAAAATATTAAATGATTTAACATTTTTGATAAGGGGGGGAAATGTAAGTGATAATGGTGATGATTATGATGATGATGAAGATAATGATGCTAATGATGATGATAGTGATGAAAAAAGGACTGAGTCAGACAGAGATGAGAATCCTAATCTCAATCAGTCTGATGAAGAATATGAAGAAGAAGATGAAGAATATGTTGATGAAAGAGTGCATACTCCTCCAGACTATCAACTCACATATGAAGAAAAGGATGATGATGAAGAAAAGATGGATGAAGAAGATGATGATGAAGTCACTAAGGAGTTGTATAAAGATGTAAACATGAATTTAGGAAATAGAGATGCTGACATGACCGATGCTGATCATGGTGGAGCAGACCAACAAAATGTCTCTTAAGAGTCAGGGTTTAAGCAAGTAGAGGAAGATGCTCATGTGACACTTACACCGATCCTTAACACACTGAAGACTGATGGCACTATGCAAAGTTCTTCTGTCTCATCCGACTTTACAAGAAAGCTTCTAAACCTTGAGAATCCTTCTCCATTTGACAATGGCATTGCTTCCTTGATGGACACCACAGTTCATCATGAAGAACAAGGGAGTTAGACATCATCTCTTTACAGCGTTCCAATAATGGCAGTTCCTGAAATCACATCCATTTCTACTACAACTATTCTTCCACCACATACTTTCTTCAATCCTTTTCCACAACAAGCAACACCAACTCCGACACCAATAACTTCTAAAGCTACAACCTCATCTCCTGCACTTCCAGACTTCGATTTTGTATTCAAATTCAATGAAAGAGTCACCAATCTATCATAGATTAAGCAAGTTGACCAGTATGCTAAAGCTCTCTCTTCTATTCCTGCTATTGTAGATCGCTACATTAATAACAAACTTAGAGAAGCTATTAACAAGGCCATTCAAGCACATAATTTGGACAGTAGACAAGAAGCTCATGATGAGAAGGATGAGTATATAGCACTCGCTGACACATCAATGAGAACTATTATTAAAGAGGAAGTTACAACTCAACTTCCTCAGATTCTTCCTCAAGCAGTCTCAGACTTTGCAACTCTTGTGACTAGGAAGAATGTCACATAATCACTAGAAGCTACTGTCTTGACAAAGTCTTCACCTTAACCAAAGTCTACATATGAGGCGGTTGCATCACTCTTTAATTTTGAACTCACAAAGATTCTTATAGACAAGATGGTGAAGAACAAATCGTATGATAAAGCTGACTATAAAAGAGAGCTCTATATGGCACTACGCACATCTTATCAAATTAAAAAAGATCTATTTGATACATATGGTGAAGTCTTTTCATTGAAGAGGAGTCGAGACGACTAAGACAAAGATCAAGATGCCTTTGTTGGATCAGACAGAGGGATGAAAAGAAGGAAGTCAAGCAAGGAAGCTAAGTCATCTAGATATTCAAGGTCAAAGGAAAAGAAGTCCTTAGGCACCTCTAAAGATGCCTCCCAATCTCAACATAAGTCTTCTGGCAAGTCTGCCCATGCAGAGGAGCCAAGTCATACTGTTGATGACTCAAGAGTGCAATAGAATCAATAGTTTGACATGGGTAACAATGATGAACAACCCGCTGACAAGGAGGTTTCCAAGGCTGACTGGTTCAAGAAACCCGAGCGACCTTCAACTCCCGATCCTGATTAGAATAAGAGACAACATGTTGACTTCCTACCTCCTCAGACCTGGATTAGTCAAGTTGCTCGTGCTAAAGAACCTCTTTCTTCATTTGATGAGCTCATGAATACCTCTATCGACTTCTCTGCATTTGTCTTGAATTGGCTCAATATTAATGATCTGACTTAATAAATTTTGGTTGGACCGGCATTCAACTTACTCAAAGGCACCTGCAAGAGTCATACAGAATTAGAGTATAATCTTGAAGAATGTTCCAAGGCTACCACTAAACAACTTGACTAGCATAACCCTGAAGGTAAACCGTATCTATTCGATCTTAGTAAACCTCTCCTGCTGATTCTAGATCATCAAGGCCGTCAAATTATCCCTCAATATTACTTTATCAACAATGACCTGGAATATCTAAAAGGAGGAGATTTAAGTAGATGATACTCAACTTCTATTATCAAGACAAAGGCTGTTACATATGAGATTAAATGGATTAAAGACTTGGTTCGTAATTTATGGAGTCCAGTAAAGTGATATATGATAAGCATGCTTACTTAGGCACTTTACATTGGGGTCCTAAACGCTAAAGCTTCTACGGGTATGCAAGCAACATGACTTTGTCTAAACATGTTTACTCTAGAAAATGAATCGTTGCGGTTACCAAACATTTGAGTATGAAGAAGTATGACTACGGTCACCTGGAAGAGATTAAAGTTCATCAAGAAGATCAGCAGCTATACAAGTTTAGAGAAGGTGATTTCCCATGACTTCGCCTACATGATATAGAGGACATGTTGCTCCTTCTTGTTCAACAGAAGCTGACCAATCATTTGAATGTGGAATTACGTATGTTTACAAGATGTATTGTTATTCAAAGATGGGTGGAAGATCTTTAATGAGGTGTCAAAAATTACCAAAAGAAGCTCAACCTCACCAAGCCAGACTCATACAGATCAAACCTCAAGAACAGAATCGCATACACTTCATACTCGAACCCTCATGGAGTGATATACGTAGATCCGTTCGACAAAAAAAGATTGGTGCGAGCTAATAAACTACATAAATTTAGTGATGGCATGCTCAATGATGTTCGGTCTGCTCTTCACGATATTGCTTTAGAAATGTGGATGAAATACCTGCGAAAGAGGAAATGGAGTAACTTAGACAAGCAAAGGGCTCGGGTTATGTTTCAGGATATTGAAAAGAAGCTCTTTGAAAGAATGATTATAAGGAATTTAGAGAAGTTTGTTGGTGGAAGAGAATACAGGACTGACCTCAGGCTGCTAAAACAGACTATATGATTTTTGTCATATTTTGTCCTATCTCATTTTAGGTCCATCTCTCGTATATAATAACTCTTGTGAATATGTAAATATATAGTGTAGCCTATAATTAGGCTTATATAGTGTTTGAGTACGAATTTTCAAGAATTTCTTAGTGAATTCATAAAAAATTCCAATTCACGTACTCAAACACCATATAATACCCTCATAATTTAAGGGGGAGCATTAAAATGTTCCTAATATGGCTTGTTAATAATCAGAACATTTTTTTTCCCGAATGTATATATATTTTAAATCAATTGATATCCAAAATATTAAATGATTTAACATTTTTATAAGGGGGGAAATGTAAGTAATGATGGTGATGATTATGACGATGATGGAGATAATCATGCTAACGATGATGATAGTGATGAAAAAAAGGACTGAGTCAGACAGAGATGAGAATCCTAATCTCGATCAGTCTGATGAAGAATATGAAGAAGAAGATGAAGAATATGTTGATGAAAGAGAGCATACTCCTCTAGACTATTAACTCACATATGAAGAAAAGGATGATGATGAAGAAAAGACGAATGAAGAAAAGATGGATGAAGAAGATGATGATGAAGCCACTAAGGAGTTGTATAAAGATGTAAACGTGAATTTGGGAAATCAAAATACTGACATGACCGATGTTGTTCATGGTGGAGCAGACCAACAAAATGTCTCTCAAGAGTCAGGGTTTGAGCAAGTAGAGGAAGATGCTCATGTGACACTTACACCAATCCTTGACACACTGAAGACTGATGGCACTATGCAAAGTTCTTCTGTCTCATCCGACTTTACAAGCAAGCTTCTAAACCTTGAGAATCCTTCTCCATATGAAAATGAGATTGCTTCCTTGATGGGCACCACAGTTCGTAAGAACAAAGGAGTCAGACATCATCTCTTTACAGCGTTCCAATAATGGCAGTTCCTGAAATCACATCCGTTTCTACTACAACTATTCTTCCACCACATCCTTTCTTCAATCCTCTTCCACAACAAGCAACACCAACTCTGACACCAACAACTTATAAAGCTACAACCTCATCTCCTGCACTTCCAGACTTTGATTTTGTATTCAAATTCAATGAAAGAGTCACCAATCTATCAGAGATGAAGCAAGTTGACCAGTATGCTAAAGCTCTATCCTCTATTCCTATAATTGTAGATCGCTACAATGATAACAAACTAGGGGAAGCTATCAACAAGGCCATTTAAGCACATAATTTAGATTGTAGACATGAAGCTTAGGATGAGAAGAATGAGTATATAGCTTTCGTTAACACATTAATGAGATCTAATATTAAAGAGGAAGTTACAACTCAACTTCCTCAGATTCTTCCTTAAGCAGTCTTAGACTTTGCAACTCTTGTAAATGGGAAGAATGTCACCTAATCACTAGAAGCTGATGTCTTAACAAAGTCTTCACCTCAAACAAATTCTACATATGAGGCGGCTGCAACACTCTTTGATTTTGAACTCACAAAGATTCTTATAGGCAAGATGGTGAAGAACAAATTGTATGATACAACTGACTATAAAAGAGAGCTCTATAAGGCACTGGTCACATCTTATCAAACTGAAAAAGATCTATTTGATACATATGGTGAAGTCTTTTCATTAAAGAGGAGTCGAGATGACTAAGACAAAGATCAAGACGCCTCTGTTAGATCAGACCAGGGGACGAAAAGAAGGAAGTCAAGCAAGGAAGCTGAGTCATCTAGATATTCAAGGTCAAAGGAAAAGAAGTCCTTAAGCACCTCTAAAGATGCCTCCCAATCTCAATATTAGTCTTCTGGCAAGTCTGCCCATGCAGAGGAGCCAAGTCATACTGTTGATGACTCGAGAGTGCAATAGAATCAGTAGTTGGACACGGGTAACAATGATGAACAACTCGCTGACAAGGAGGTTTCTAAGGTTGACTGGTTCAAGAAACCTGAGCGATCTCCAACTCCCAATCCTGAATGGAATAAGAGACAACATGTTGACTTTCGACCTCCTCAAACCTGGATTAATCAAGTTGCTCATGCTAAAGAACCTCTTTCTTCATTTGATGAGCTCATGAATACTCCTATCGACTTCTCTGCATTTGTCCTGAATCGGCTCAACATTAAAGATCTGACTTAATAAATTTTGGTTGGACCGGCATTCGACTTACTCAAAGGTACCTACAAGAGTCTTACAGAATTAGAGTATCATCTTGAAGAATGTTCCAAGACTACCACTGAATTACTTGACTAGCATAACCCCGAAGGTAAACTATATTCGTTCGATCTCAGTAAACCTCTCCTGCTAACTCCAGATCATCAAGGCCGTCAAATAATCCCTCAGAATTACTTTATCAACAATGACCTGGAATATCTAAAAGGAGATTTAAGTAGATGATACTCAACTTCTGTTACAAAGACAAAGGTTGCTACATATGAGATCAAATGGATTAAAGACTTGGTTTGTAATTTGTAGAGTCCAGTGAAGGTGATATATGATAAGCATGCTTACTTGGGCACTTCACACTGGGGTCCCAAAGGCCAAAGCTTCTACGGTTATGCAAGCAACAAGACTTCGTCTAAAGATGTTTATTCTAGAAAATGAATCATTGCGGTTACCAAACTTTCGATTATGAAGAAGTATGACTACGGTCACTTAGAAGAGATTGAAGTTCGTCGAGAGGATCAGCAGCTATACAAGTTTAGAGAAGGTGATTTCCCACGACTTTTCCTACAAGATATAGAGGACATGTTGCTCCTTCTTGTTCAACAGAAGCTGACCAATCTCACAATAGACGAACGGTATGATTTCAATGTGGCATTACGTATGTTTACAAGACGTATTGTTATTCAAAGACAGGTGAAAGATCTTCAATTAGTTGTTGAAAGTTAACCAAAGAAGCTCAACCTCACCAAGCAAGACTCATACAGATCAAATCTCAAGAACAGAATCGCATACACTTCATACTTGGACCCTCATGGAGTGATATACGTGGATCAATTCGGCAGAAAAAGATTGATGCGAGCTGATGAACTACACAAATTTAGTGATGGCATGCTCAATTATGTTTGATCCCTTCTTTACGATATTGCTTCAAGAATGAGGATGGAATACTTGCCAAAGAGGAAATGGAGTAACTTGGATAAGCGAAGGGCTCAGGTTATGTTTCAGGATATCAACAAGAAGCTCTTTGAAAGAAGGCTTATGAGGAATTTAGAAAGTTTGTTGGTGGAAGAGAATACAAGACTGACCTCAGGCTGCTGGAACGGACTATATGATTTTTGTCATATTTTGTCCTATCCAATTTCAGGTCCATCTCCCGTATATAATAACTCTTGTAAATAGGTAAATATATAGTGTTGCCTATAATTAGGCTTATATAGTGTTTGAGTACGAATTTTCAAGAATTTCTTAGTAACTTCAAAAAAAATTCAAATTTACGTACTTAAACACCATATAATACAATCATAATTTGAGGGGGAGCATTAAAATGTTCCTAATATGGCTTGTTAATAATCAAAACATTTTTCTCCCCGAATGCATATATATTTTAAATCAATTAATATCCAAAATATTAAATGATTTAACATTTTTGATAAAGGGGGGAAATGTGATTAAAATATATAACTTGTAAAAATGTGATTCAATGGACTCAAGTGCGAGCTTCAACCTTCATGTGCTAAACATTTTTGAATATTGATGCACATGTTGAGGGGGAGCATTTTATGAAAAGTAAAAACATCAAGGTACTAAATGTTTTCATGTACCTTGATCGATGTTTTTCAAATGGTTTTAAAGGTGTGAACTATACCAAAGACCGACCGTGTCTGTAATTACTTGGAGTTATAAGGTGGTTAAGATTAGGTATTCGTTCCCATGATCCAGCCAGAACCGGAGGGATCTACCCAGGGACAATCCACTAGATAGTGTAAAAGTCCTTAGACATGATATTAAAAAAGGAGTAAAAGTGAGAATAAGGGAAAAGTGCCGACTGAGATGGAGCTAATACTGGAACAAACCTAACAAGGTATTAGTCATGAAGTCTAGGTAAGTACTGAAGGGGTTGAAGAATGAAAAAGAATTGTAAGGATAAAGGGTGAAAAGAAAGAAGCCCTCTATACACTTGGGCAGAAACCGAGTCAATACATATGCTGTCAGAAACATCAAGTTGTTGTCTGGTATTGAAGATAGTCATAGACCCAGTGACGCTATGCACAACCTTCCTTAGCCACTCAAGGTCTCTCAACAGACTCTTGTTTCATTTCTCATGGAGATTACACGCATTTCTATCGACTTTCTCACTTCGAGTTAGTTGATATTGAAAAGGTGGCAGTCAGCTCCAGCCTCCGATCACTAAAACCAAAACACACTATTAAGTCTAGAGCCAAGAGATCATCCATAAGTCTCATTAGGACACAAATACAAAATATTTGTTAATTTACACATTGTGATAACAAGTAAATATCTTAAGAGTCCTACGCATTATCCTTGTGGTATTGCTAGAACATCTGAGTGATACTTAAGTATTCATAATAACGATGGAAATCCTGCTAGAGCCAACATCAAACAAGCTCTTGGTAGGTGACTTGTACAATTCTATATGGAACAAGTTTGTGGCAATTGGAAAGAAACGATGGTGCGATTCTATATGAATCAAACTTGTTCTAGGTTATGAATTGACGGTTGATGAAATTTTGAAATGCTAAAACTCTTGACGTGTCACAAAAACACTTTGGCAAAGTGACACGTCGATTGATTTTCAAATCAATTTTAATTCAATCGGTAGGACTTTGTCTTACTGGTTCACTTATACCGTGTTGTCTGCTTTGAGACGCTTCGGTAATGAGAACGGCTAGTAAAGCTGCGAAACCTTGTCAAGAAGATTCTTTGGAATTTTATCTAATCACAGGCAGTATTTATACTGATCAGCGAGGAACCGTGGTTATTGCAACCGTATTTGACGAAGTGACAAAGACACTCTCATCCATGTTTGTTTATTATCACTAACCTAAACCTGCAAGTACTCCTGACGGTTGATCCAGCTGATCCCTGACGAATCAAGATTCATAGCCACATGCTCATACCCGACCAACAAACATAATGACATCATGAAAGCTTAAGTACATGTTTCAAGACCTCTGCTACTCTGATACCGTACGTCCTTCATGAAGCGACAAAGTGTTAAAGTTAAAGAACTTCAAGAAAAATGCATTGTTAAAGCTTTTAATTTATAAAATCAAGAAAAGTATGAGCATGTCGGTCCAAAAGTCACAAGTTTACAAGATGGCAAAGATTACAAGATGGTGAAAAAGAGATTATGCTTGGTTGATGATCTCAAGAAGTTCAAGATCACATTCAAGTCAAGTCAAAGATAAAAGTCATAGCCTAAAGTCAAAGATCACTACATCATATTCACAAGATGAAGTAAAGAAAAAACAAGTATGCAAGCACAAGACTGAAGACAAAGCATAGTATGCTAGGTTTAAGTTTTTGTAAAATGGAGTGACCTCCCTTAGGGAGATATTGTTAGGATCACGAAAAGTACCGGTCACTTCTATTATAGCATTTGATAGCTCGTAAAGTAATATTTGGAAACTACATAGGCTAGCTTAGGAAAAAGCCCATGGACAAGCCCATAGCCGGCCATGTATATTGTATAAATACCCTCTCCACACATGGAGAGGGTATTGTTTGGTTGTTTTCCTCATAATCTAAGTGTGCATTTTCTCTTTCACTTTCTCTCACTAGAAGCATCCTCTTAACCTTTCTCTCTCTAGATTTCTTAATAGTTCTTTGTGTGTTATAGATTATTAAGTATTCTACACTTTGTTACAATGCTAATGTATTAATAACCCTTATTGGGCTTTTAGGCCTAATAAGCCTAAATGTATGACCCAAAATGTAATAAGTTCAAAATAAGTTCACGACTGAACAATCAAGCACCTAGCTTATTAAATAAGCTATGTATAAGCTTATTTAATAAGCTCTACCATAGGCTTTAAGCCACGGTGTTAGGCTTGTTATTGGGCCATGGCCCATTAGGTTAGACAAGTAGGCTTAAACTTATCCATTTAGTTCAATAAGTAAACTGTTACACAATTAAGCACTCGTCGTATTAGAAAGCTATTAATAAGCTTCCAATAATCCAAGCTAAAACCCAATAAGCCAACTATGGGCCTTGAGACACATTTTGGGCTCTCTCATTAACTCGTATGGGCCTATTTGTTAAGCCTAATAAGCCAAATAAGTATCAAATAAGCTCTTGGTTCTCGAATAAGCTATCAATAAGCCTTCAATAAGCCAAGGGTAATAAGCCAAACCATAGGGCTTATGGATTAAGCTCATGTTTTAGGCTTTTGTTGTGGGACGTTGCCCATTCAAGCCTGTTAAGCATTTTCGGCTTATTTGTTAAGCCAAATAAGCTTAACACCTTTCCCTTATCAAAATAAGCTATGAAATAAACTAGCAAATATATAAGCCCAATAGAAATAAGCTAAACAACATTTCCCTTTTGTTTTCCTTATGGGCCGAATACTATAATAAGCCCAATAAGCTTTCCAAAAGCTTATTTATAAGCCGAAACATAAAATAAGCATATAGACATAATTTTTATTACATAAAAATAACCACGATCATGAAACTACACTTTCCTTGTCCTTCTTTTATTTATTTTTGAAATGAAAATAAACCTTTTTAAGGTTTATGTAGTTTTTAATCTTGATTTTTATAAACATGTTATACATCTTACATTTATGAATTATAAGAATCATGAAAGTACAAGTTTTATGAGAAATAGATGACTTACAAAGAATGATTGATTAGAAGGATGACTAAAGACTAACACAACCCAAACGTTGTTTTAAAACTACCCAAATATAAATACGAATCAAACCCGAATACAATATCTTGATCAAAAATGGAAAAATAATAAAAGTGTATGTGTTTGTTGGTGTTCAAACAAGAGAAAGAGAAAAGAGTGATGAGTGTGTGTTTTGTTTTGAATGAATGATGATAATAATGAGATGGAATGAATGAGCCTAGCTTAACTTGTAAGCCTTCAAATTTTGGCATTTTGTGTGTGTGGGGTGGGGGTTTCAGACGCATGCAAGCAAGGTGGGAGGACCAATTTGATCTCAATTTTATTAGGAGCTCATGAAAGGTGACAAGAATTTTGAATATCTAGATATTTCCATGCATACATATACTAGTTATTATTCACGGAACACGCAAATACTAAAAATGCGTAAAAACTTCGCGTAAAGTTCTAAAATTTTAAATACCAACTTAAAACGTAAAAACGCGACTAATGTCAAAAGACTACATCAATTAGCAACCCATAATGCTTCCAGTATGACTTCTCAGTTATACGCGAGACCAGGGGCGAAGCCAAAATTTTCAATTAGGGGAGGCCGACAGTGCTTAATGCAGAAAGTCATAATGATAACTGGGCTTAATGTAAAAAACTAGTAGAAAAGGGCTTGCAATATAGATAATTAATGAATAAAATAGGTTGATTAGGGGTGGCTCAACACCTACTAGCCCCCTACTAGCTCTGCCCCTACGCCGGACAACTTGCCGGTTAAACATAATAATTACACGAAACTTATAAAATTTAAAATAGTGAACGAAAACAGTTAAAATATTGGTCTAAAATTTACAGGGTGTCACAGTATGGGAGGGAATCCTTGACAATGGAGGATGTTCTTGCGACTCTGAATTCAAGGGAGTTGAAGAAAAGAACTGAAGGCATAAAGAAAGAAACTGGTGACCGGTTATACGTAAGGGAAAAGTTAAATCATTCAGATAAAGCTCATCTTGGTGGAAGTTTGCGGTTTAAGTCAAAGGGTGAAACTGGTAAACTCAAGTGCTTCATCTGTCATTCAGATGGTCATGTGAAGATAGATTGTCTAATGAAGAATTCAAGTGGGTTCGTCAAGAAGGGTAAGCGTGATCACGATTCTGATTCTTTTGATGATGAGGATAACGCCTACTTTGGAGAAGCCCTGGTGGTAGTCGAGAATAATGATATGACTGAATTAGTAATAGATTCAGGTAGGTCTTATCATATTACACATAGGAGGGATTTCTTGTATGACTTTAAGGTTGTTGATGGTGGTTTGGTTCAATTAGGTGATAATAGGACATGCACTATCAAAGGGACATGGAAAGTAAAGATACAGTTGCATAATGGATCAAGCTTTATACTGGATGATGTCAAGTATGTTCTAGGATTAAGAAGAAGTTTGATTTCATTAGGTACTCTTGAAGAAGAGGGTTATACTGTGAAGATGCAGATGGGTAGAATCAAGGTGATCAAAGGTTGTCAAGTTAGGATGACTGGGATTAGGAAAAAGAATTGTGTGTATACTTTGGAAGCAAAAGTGATAACTTTGGGTTTATAAAAGCATAGAGGTTCAAAACAAGTTAGATTAAAGCAACTTGGTTCTAAAAAAGTTAGGTTCAAACAACTTGGTCATAAAAAAGTTGGGTTCAAACAACTTGATCCTACAGGAATTCATGGAGTACAAGATGAAAAGCATGTTTGGTTTGAGGTGGAACTACAGAGATTTTTTAGGTTATTAACGATGATGATGTAGTGGCTCAAGGACGGTTCGAGGACAAGCAACTTGAAGAAAAGACAAACATGGACTGCTTGGTAAAGGAGTAGGAAAAGGTACACCTTGGTATAAAGGTGGAGGAAAACATTATCGTAACCAGAGTACCTGGTCAAGAGGGTATAGAGTGTAATGTTGTTGAAAAGAAGAAAGTAAAGAAGTCTATGGAAGCTAATCTAGGGAAATTACTGAAGTATGTAACACCCCAAAATTGGGTCGCAGCGGAATAAGGGTCCGGGGCGTGTTACTTCATAGATCAATAACACAAGATATATATATAGAAAGACCAAAAAGTCATTTAAAACCAATACATTAGATTTAACAATGTATTTGTTACATAAGCCCGAAGCTTCACCTGTTCACTTGTTCAAAATACAAAGATTTCTAGCCCATAACAGATATACAAAATGTAATGCGACAAAATCTTTAATGCATGATATCTAAATCAAAACCACCAATATATCCCTTGCACCTTATGCTTATTGACCTCTTGAAAAAAATTGCTTTAAAATGTCAACAATAATGTTTGTGAATTCATAGGTTTGATAAAATCATATATTGTAAGACCATAAGATTTCCCAAGTGTATGATAATGCAACAGATGCAGACATCATATAAATGTAATTACGTTGCCCTAAGCTCATGACACTGAAGCTCGACATAAATGAATACCCCTAAGCTCATGACACTGAAGCTCGACATAAATGAATCAATATAAATTGCCTACATTGCTCGTGATGATGTTCTAAAACCCGCACATCCTATGTACGACATGGTATATAATAAACTTTCGTTTTCCCCAGTGATAGCTAATCACCCGAACAGGGATTGTCAATCCCAAATAGATCTAATCATAACATTCAGCGCTCACACATCCAATAACTGACAGTACATGATAATTGGCTCAACTAGGTTATCGCTACTTAAGGCAACACGTAATCAAAAAGTTAAACTATATCCACTTGTGTCCCAATCATAAAACAAGTGCATTTTCTCATACCCCAAAAAAACTTATAAAAACAAATCATTAAAACGTGGGGCTATACTCACCTTGAGTGAGCGAATATCAAGTGAATCACAGAAAAATGCGTCACGGTAAGATCGAGTGCAACCTATATCCAAATAGAGTCCTATAAGCGTAATAATCAATGGGTAACTACTACCAAATATAATTCTATATAGCTAATCACCATCTAATGTTTTAGTAAATCGTATTATAAAGTTAAAACGTTTATAAATATACCTTTGGTAAAAATGACATAACTTTATCGTTTTAGTCTGTTTCTTGCGTTTCTTATGTCCACGCTTTCGTATTAAGATGACGTATCAAAATATGACATTTTTTTATTTCATGTCCTCTGATGAATAGTGTTTTTTACTGTTCATAACAGTTATAAACTTATTTTTATAACTTTAATTAACGTAAAACCCGTAAATGTCGTATTTTAATTCTTATAGCTCTTTTTTAGCGATTCTTCGAGTACGTCTTTCGTTATAGAAAGTTCTAAATCAATTTATTGATGTTTTAATTTTTTTTTCAAAATATATGTTTTCTAACATGAATAGTAAATTTTTAACTTTCATAGTTTATAAAATTACTTTTATAAACTTTAATTATCGGATACGCCGTATTTTATTCGTTTTAGCTCTGTTTTTAGTAATTCTTTCGAGCACGATCTCGTAATTGAAAGTTCTATTTATTTATGAGGTTTAAAAAAAATGTTCCTGATATGAACAGTAACTTTTATAAAAATAGTTTTATAAAAGTATTTTTATACATGTTAAGTATATAAACTCGCGTAATTCATAACTTCTTCGTTTTTAATCAAAAAATTACGTTTCTTATTGTTTTGGAATCCTAAAAATATGTGTGATTTAATAAAAATACCAAACCTTCTGTTTGTAGAATTTTTATAACAAGTTTTTATAAAAATTCTTTTATAACTCCGGTTATTATCGTAAAACTCGTAAACTACGTATCTTTTTCGTTATTAATCCGTTTTTCGAGTTTCTTAACTTTTTGGAATCGTCATGAGGTGTACTATCTTTATAAAATGTAAAACCTTCTGTTTGGAATTCGAAACCAAACAGCCCTTTTTACAGGTTTTATATAATTAATTATATACTTTTGTTTTACATACTTTTCAACTAATTAAAATACCACAATTCCTTCACAAGTCTTTATATCATATGGCATACATATAATAATGTCCATTGGTCCATAATTTGTCTAAATGTTCATGATCACAAGTCCTTAATGATGCTTTTGAATCACAACTTTCTTAAGTAAACTTTAATTACTAGTTTATACATGATCTTTTTATATATAAACCAAGAGTGTACAATACTTATACTCCCATTATAACATCATTTTAGCATCCATATAACATAAATAAAGTTCATGAAACAAGATTAACAAGTCATTTACAACACTTTTACTTGAAACTTATTAAGTGACTTTAAAAAACCCTAATTTGTATATATACATTTTTACACTTAACCATCATGTTACAATATTTATAATCCCATTATATCATGATATTACCAATAACATAACACA
Source organism: Tanacetum coccineum (assembly GCA_026074375.1). NCBI lineage: Eukaryota > Viridiplantae > Streptophyta > Magnoliopsida > Asterales > Asteraceae > Tanacetum > Tanacetum coccineum. The sequence goes on along the minus strand of BQNB010074549.1, from coordinate 8,542 downwards.
TGAAAATTGTACAAAATGATGATTATAAGTAAAAACTCATTTTACATGTTTAAAAGTCCTAAATGGTAATTTTGCTGTGTAAAACTAACATATGCATAAAATGATAAATGTAAGGACATAAAGGGTTTTAGATGACCTTAATGAGATGTGTGACGATAACCAACACAATCTAAACCCTTGTTTAGATAAAAAAACCAAAACCTTTAACCAACCCTTGCAAACACCTTAGGTTATCATAGGAATGATGTATGAGTGCTTGTATGGTCTTATAAAATTAAGCTATTGTTTGTGTAAAAGGGGTGTTTGATGTCGTGGGGTTGTAAGAGCCAAAAGGAGAGAAAAGTTGATTTTTTTTTATAAAGTGTTGAAGTGTATGTGTTATCTCTTGAAAGGTGCAAGTATTATATGATATAAGACTTAGTCAAAAGAGGTCTAGGAAGTCATGAGACAAAGAGGAGTAAATTATGGAAGTCCTTATGGTCATGGTATGGGTTTTACTTGTAAAAGTCTCATGGTTTTATTAGTTGGTGAAGTACATTGCAAGTGGTAGGATTTTTGTGATATTTCTTGTATCCATAAGACCAAATCCGGCCATAGATGCATATACATGATATATTTTTGTAAATTTTGGGTATTGGGTATAAATGTGGGTATTTGTTGAAGCGTAGAAAAGTTTTGGTGGTTCCGGGTATGCCTAAACGTATTTTATCGCGAAACGTAATCACTTTACGCAACCAATAAAAATAAAATGAACAAAGTTAATAATTATCTTCAAAATAATTACTTAACACTTGCTTGATGTAAACATTTAATTGTTTGATAAAAAAGTTAGGTTCAAACAACTTGATCCTACAGGAGTTCATAGAGTACAAGATGAAAAGCGTGTTTGTTTTGAGGTGGAACTGCAGGGAGCTCAAGGAAATCGTAAAGCTAAGATTTTTTAGGTTATTAACGATGATGTTGTAGTGGCTCAAGGACGGTTCGAGGACAAGCAACTTGAAGAAAAGACAAACACGGACTGCTTGGTAAAGGAGTAGGAAAAGGCATACCTTGGTATAAAGGTGGAGGAAAACATTATGGTAACCAGAGTACCTGGTCAAGAGGGTGCAGAAGGTAATGTTGTTGAAAAGAAGAAAGTGAAGAAGTCTATGGAAGCTAATCTAGGGAAATTACTAAAGTAGGTCGACAAGGTGGTCCCTAGTTCAAGGTTCTAGCATGAGGAAAAGATGCTGAGAATCGGTTATGTTTAAGTGTTACTCCTAAGGTGGAAATTCTAGGAAATATAGTAGTCAACTTAAACATACTTTAGGGACTTAAGATTAGGTGTTAGACTATAACTAGGAATTATTTAGCTTGCCTTGCAAGGAAAGGATGTTTCCTATTCTACTTAGGATAGGTTTCTACCCCCTATCTCTATAAATAGAGTTGAGAGGGGATGGTAGTTTTATTCATTCTTCTTCCTCGTTGTAATAGCTTTATTAGGTTTTTAATAAAGATTTGGTACGAGGGTATAACGTGTGCATATTCTTGTCGGTTCTTTGTCGTATCTCATGTTTGCTACTTGTGCTTGATACAACTCGTAATTTAGCGTTCCGCAATCGAACTTTGGGTTTGTTGTTGTAATTATACAACACACTGTTATGTTGTGAGAGAACTTTACCGGTAAAGTTCGTTTAAACTTTAGAGGATCTTTATCCCTTGCTTTATATGTTTGCCAAACTTAGTCATTTCCAAATAGTGTATCTTTATTTCTCTGACTGCTTTGAATCCCAATCAAGTGCTAAAATTTTACTTAGGGTTCGTTGGTAACACAGAATGAAATATCAAATGAATAGAATAAATGACGTAATGAAATAAATGATGTAATGCAATGATTCATTATTGTTATTAATAATGTTTGGTTTGTATGATAGGACGTAATGTAATCGATAAGATAAAGACTAGAATGATCATTGTTGATAGGAAGTTTATTTAATATGGTTAGTTAATTGTGGACTTTTATATAATTTTGATTCCACTAAAAGACGTAATGAAAATAAATGAGAGGACCCCTAAGGAATGAAAATGATTGTTTTTTATGTAATGGGTGATTCCTTGTAATGAATCATTACATTGTATAATCGTAAAAAAAAACAATATTTTTTCATTCAACCGTAATAGTCTTTTCCATTCCAACTTTTATTACGACATACCAAACATGTACTACGTTAGCCACAATGACACCATCACATTATAATCTTGCGATAGTTTTTTACTTTGATGAACATTATTTGTAGAAATTTGGCAACAACTTTTTGGGCGCAAAAGCTATATAGCATATTTACATTTGTCATGAAGTTAGGGGGCGCTTGGTTCGATTAAAGGAATGGGAAAAATAATGATAATGATAATGCAAAGGAATATAATAGTTGAAATGTTGGGGAATGAAACTAGTATATTTTTTCTCAATTATTCATTGTCAAAATTAACACATAGCAATAACTGGGTTTAAATAACATTAACTAAGATCAAATAGCAACAAATTTGTACTAAACAAAAATATATAAATGTTTGTATGTTTATATTAGGATATTATCTATTGTCTTCGAAAGAAAAAGAAAACAAAGAAAAACTTTGGTTTTGGTTATGCCATTTCATACAGATCAAAATATTTGAGAACGACTAGATTGAAAAGATGATTGAAAAAGAGAATTAATTTCAAGTAATATAATAAAAAAGAGAATTGGAAAAAAGGTAAAAAGAGAACGGTTAAAAAAGAAGAAGAGGAATGAATTTCGATTACTCTAAAATTGGTGAGGAATGATGTATTTACCTAGTTTGAGTAATAGATAATTACATTATGTCTAACCAACCATCACCAATGATTTCCTTTCCCATTCCTTATACCATATAACCTTCGACCAAGCATGCCCTTAGTTTTTGAAGCATGGTTACGTTTGGGACAATATGATGGGGATGAACCTATTTTTTTTAATTGCAAGGGTATGGATCCACTAAGAAGAATGAGAAATAATCATAACTACACATTAGATACGCATCGACTTGAATTAGATGCATATCTATGTTAGGATTTTAGATCTATTAACAATTAAACATATCACGAGTACGCAGCGGAAAGATCAAACACGTAGAACTTATAATTAACAAGGGATTGAAGATGTGTACCTTTTAGCAAGAAACATTACACTATTTTAAGCAATAAACGTTACACCATCTTCAATATACGCGTGTGTATAACACCACGGAAAACCACCAAGGATCAAAAGAATAATCCCTCTAAGTTTACACACACAATACATTCTTAGCAAACAACGTGTATGCTAGTACTAGTAGTGTTTAACCAAACGATCACCGTAGATTGACTATCAACTAAACCAAGTAACCCTTCGTGTTCTTGAGGGTCGAACCACAATCAAACAAAAAACCCCTTTATGGGTTTGCTGCTGGTCGAACAGGAGGGGAAAAGAAAAACCGAAAACCTTAAAAGGTTTTGGTTGGGTGGACTAGGAGAAAGAGCAAGAGAGATTAGGGATTTTTAGGGATTCAAGTTATGAGCTCTCAAGGACCCTAAGACCTCCTTATATACTCTTCTCAACTTGGCTTGCAAGTAAATTCCCCCACCTCCTCATGAGGAGGTAGTTCGACCGACTATAAAGAAAGAGTGGGAAAAACCAAACTTTCTTTTCTCCCGGTTTTGCATATTAGTCCTTTAACTATTAACAACTAATATTTATTCTTGTTAAACTTTTAACGGTCGTTTGTTAAACACTAATAATTATATTACATTAATATATTAAATAAGTTATTCTACATATTAACATGTGCATCCCCTTAGGATCGAATAAATTCCCGGACATATATAATTTATATTTGTTCATAATCCAACAGCTCCCACTTGGACATGTATAAATTATACAATAACATTGGTAAGCGTCTAGCAACACGTCAATGCTCCCAGAAACATCTGAGTATGGTTTCATAAAGACACGGACAAATGATTTAAGAATTTATAATCCCTTTGTTTCCGATACCGTGTTAAGATCAATGTCATTCCATTATTTAACGATTCTGTTTCTCGTATATGTAACTAATCAAGATTATCAAAAACCAATGAGACATATCTACATGAGTTTTTGGGTACGGCCATACACACATCTGATTAATTCTACGAGGGGCCCAGTAGCATCATTCTTCAACCTTTGAAGGAACAAATTATGTATTGACTACAAGTGCCAAGTCATCATGTTTTAAAATCACTTCTGAAATAGCCCTTATTAGTTATCCATTTTTTAGGATAACTTAGACTAGATCAAAAAGGATTATCCACATATGCAAGACCTACTTGCATCTCAAGTCTAAGGATTTTGTAAATAAAAATCACTTACAAGGTTTACTTGATGACGACGATCCATAAAGTAATATCCTTGTGTTGGGTAAATTCAATACTCATCTTATGAATATCATGTGAGTTTGGTGGACACATCCTTAATATCTACAATATCACCAATCACTCAGAATTGTCTTAATTTAATAATATTCTCATATTGTTAATCGACAACGGATTAAATTAAAATCATAACTATTATTATTCAGGGATTTAAACATGCAAATATATGACACAATTTAAGATAAAAATAACAAAATACCAAGTATCATTATCATAAAATAAATTGTTCAAATATCCCTTTTCCAAATACTAAACACAGATCTATATGAAACTACTAGATAAACGAAGTCGCATGCTCTTAGCATGTTGAATAAGCTTTCCTTTTGGTAAAGCCTTCGTAAAAGGATATGCTAGATTGTCATCTGTGTGAACTTTAAGAAGGTATCTTCTATGGTAGTTTCTGGCGCCCATCTGAACCCCCGGTTCGTTGGCGAAATGAAGTGCAGCTAAATTATCGCAAAACATCATAATTGGTTCATTTATTGTTGGTACTATACCAAGCCCTGAAATAAACTTCCTAATCCAAACAACTTCCATCTCTGCTTCTTAATCAGCTATGTAATTCAGCTTATGTAGCAGGCATTTTAGTAGTACTTTACATGGAGGTTTTCTTGTCTACTGCGCTTTCGTTCAAAATGAAAAAGTTTCCTGTCTAAGATTTAATATCAACTATATTGGTCTCAAATCCAGTATCGCCATAACAATCAACTCGAAGTTCAGCTTCCGGATTTCCACCATAAACCAAGAACATATCATTAGGATTTCTTAAATATTTAAGAATATTTTTCACAGTAGTCCAGTGACTTTCACTAGGACTCTATTGAAACTGGCTTGTTATATTTTGGTGCGATACGCAGATTTCAAGTCTAGTGCCATTCTTTCTGCATACTTATTAGATCACACAGGCCGAAGCATAAGGTACATTTAGCATGCGCTTCACACTCGTTAGGGTTGAAGCACCTTGTGTTTTGTTCAAGTCAAGTCTTTCTTGCATGGGGATATGACCACGTTTGGAATTATCCATTTTATATCTCTTTAAGATCTTATCCATGTAAGCATTTTGACCAAGTCCAATCAATCGCTTTGACCTATCTTTGTAGATTTTGATTCCAAGAATAAACGCTGCTTCCTCTAAATCTTTCATAGAAAAACACTTTCCAAGATAATCCTTTACACTTTGTAAACTTGGAATGTGATTCCCATATATTATGTCATAATCACAACAGGGATGAGGAATGACAACAATTACTCCCACTAGCCTTTTGATATACACATGGCTCATCAAGATTTTGATCCAAACCAAACTTTTTGATTTCTTCATCAAATTCTTTCTATTCCAGTTCATAATGCTTGCCTGTAAGACCATAAATGGATCTTTGAAGCTTGCATCTTTTCTGGGATGATTAGGATCAACAAAACCTTCAGGTTGTACCATATAAATGAATTCATCAAGATAACCATTTAATAAGGCAGTTTTGACATCCATTTGCCATATCCCATAATCATAGAACGCCGCTATAGATATGAGAATCCTAATAGCTCTAATGTCAGCGACGGGTGAGAACGTTTTTTCATAATCAACCCCGTAGAGTTCAGTATAACTCTTTGCTACAAGACGAGCTTTATAGGTGTGTATCATACCATCCATGTCAGTCTTTTTCTTAAAAATCTACTTACTCTCAACAGTCTTACAATTAGGAGGAAGATCAACCAAGACCCATACCATATTGTCTATCATGGATTGTATTTTCGCATTCATAGCATCGATCCACATATTAGATTCTGAATCTAACATTACAGCTTTATAGCTAGTGGGTTCATTAAGATCCCCTAGACTATGCTCCTCCGCTACTACATTTAGACATAAACGATATGGAGCTCGATGTGTTCTTTTGGACCTACGAACCGGAATTACTTCCTATGGGTGGGTTAAACCTCTTAACCTTTTCCATGGATTTCGCTAGTGATTTCAGAAGGTGATGTATCTTCATCTTGAATTTCTTCAAGATCCATGGCCCTCCCACTAACTTCTTGAGTTATAAGATTTTTCTTAAAGAACTCAGCATACTTCGCAACAACTATTTTGTTTTCAGGTGGGAAGTAAAAATAGTAACCCATTGTTTCATTTGGGTATCCTATAAAGATACACTTATCAGTCTTTGTTGGAGTTTGATCAGGTGTTCAGCTCATAAGCGCCTCACATCCCTGACTTTATGTAAGACAGATTAGTTCTAGTATGGATAGACATGAGAAGTAATAGATAGACTCATGTAAACGTAATTCTAGGAGAATTAGTTTATGGTTTCATATCTATAAATGAAACCACACGGTTTAGGCTTGAGGGAGATTTGAACAATCAAGAAATAGTTTTACGAATAATAGAAAAGATCCATAGAGGATCAAAGTATTGTTTTTAGTAATTCTTCTTTAGCACTATTGTTTATTTTCCGCGTGAACAATAGATTGTTTTGTTAGAGTCTCTCACAGAGTTACTTTTGATTACATTAGTGCTCTATATCCTTCACAGGCTTAAAAGATCTATCTAGGGCTGAGACCTACAACTTTGAACGTTTCAAAGACCTCATGTTTATGTTTAAGAAGATAAACATAACCATAACGACTATAATCATCCATGAATGTAATGAAGTAGCTAGCACCTTGTCTTGACACATGTCTAAGTAGACCACACACATCAGTATGTATTATTCCAAGAAGATCAGTCGCCCTTTCGGGACGATGTGGAAACTATTTTCTTGTCATCTTGCCTGATAAACAAGATACGCATTGATCAAATGGCTCATCATATGTTGATTTTAAAAGCCCTTCTTGTTGCAGCTTTTCAATACGTTTCTTACTTATATGAGCAAGAGGGTAGTGCCATAGATAAGTAGAGTCCAAATTATGTTTGGCCCTTTTAGTGCTAACATTATAAATAGAATTAACATTTGGTACAAGATCATGCACATCAATTTCATAAATACCATTACTGGGAATAACATTAAAATAAAACACATTGTTCTTAGAAACTGAAATTCCAAAATCTATAAAACACTGGACAAATCCATTTTCTACCAAACGATGAACTGAAACAACACCTCTAGTTATAGAAGGTGCATAATGACAATTATCTAAAAAAATCACTAGGCCATTAGGCAAAACTAAGTCATAACTTCTAATAGCTTCTACTTGTGCACGAACACCATTGCCCACATAAAAATAGAGTGCTCCTTGTTTCAGCTTCCTTGCTTCTCTAAACCCCTGTTTTGTAATACAAATGTGAGTACCACAACCAGTGTCATACACCCAAGATTTATTAGGGAAAGAAAATAATTCTATTGTGAAGATACCTGAAGAACTGGTAGAGACAACTTGCTTCTTTTTCTTCAATAACTCAGCTAGATAGACAGGACAGTTCCTCTTCTAATGACCCACCTCTTTGCAGTGGTGGCAGATGTCATCCTTAGCTGGGTGCTCTTTAGCAGAAGGTTTAGGGTTTTTAGGTGTAGGGATATAAACTTGTTTATCCTTTCCCTTCATTAGCTTTACCCTTGCCTTTAGCTTTAAGCTATTTCTATTTGGATTTTTGGATTTTACTACTTTTAATCATCATTACTTGTGGTGTTTCAGCCTTTTTAGGTAAACCCTATTCATACTCAATGAGGATAGCATGTAGTTCACCAATCGTCTTCCCCATGTTATGCATATTGTAATTTCTCACAAATCTTATAAAATCTTTAGTAAGGCTATTTAAGATAAGACAACTCTAAGATCTTGTGGTAGCATATAGCCAAGACATTCCAGTTGGTCTACATATCCTTTCATTTGTAGAACGTATGCAGCAACTGGTTTAACCTCCTCTTGTTTGCAAGCATGGAAAGTTTGGATTAGGTCAAACCTCTCCACTCCAGCTTGCTTTTCAAACATAGATTTAAGATCTTTTATTATGACATATGGTGAGGAGTTTTCAAACTGTCTATGAAGCTCAGAAGTCATACTACTAAGTATTTGACAAGCAACCTCATTATATGCATCATAAACTGCATTCCATTGTAACAACACTTGTGCCTGGGAATCTGCAGCAGGAGCCGCGGGTAA
>BQNB010074548.1:0-31752 GCA_026074375.1 Tanacetum coccineum | reverse complement strand
TAATAAGGTTGGTGATGAGGCTATCAATGAGGAGATGTTTGATAGTGTGGAAAGGGCTGCCACTACTGCTTCTAGCTTAGAGACAGAGCAGGCTAGTGGTAACATCAATAAGACCTAATTCACGGCAACACTTAATGAACCATTTTTCTTTAAACTTGGTTCAGGTAGTGGCCCCTAGCACCAAGAAACTATAGGGGGTATGGAAGCTCAGACTAGGTTTGAGGGTGTATCTAACTTGTCCAGTGATCCACCTCTCTCAGGAATCCACCTCTCTCAAGAGGTCACACACTTAGAATTGGTGAGGACAGCATGGAACATCAAATTGAATTAACGGATAATGTGCCAAACATACCCCATGATTCACCTCTCTGAGGAGTTAACACACCTGGAAGTGATGAGGGTAGCCTTGAACTCAATGAATTGATGGATCTAGTTACCAAGCTATCTCACATGGTTTTTGATCTAGAGAAAGTAAATACTGCTCAAGCATAGGAGATTGTTGGTTTGAAGAGGAGAGTCACTAAGGTGGAACAAAGACAAAGATCAAGAATCCTCCAGAATCATCCATTCAGATTTGGTTCCTCCAGGAGACAGAGTTTGGGTAAGAAGGATGTATCTAAACAGGGGAGGAAACATTTGAAGACTCAGTTACAGTTTGGAGAAGATGCTTTTGATGATATTGATGATCTGGTGGATGAAGGAATGGCTTTTGTTTAAGAGAAAGATGCAGAGAACCAAGGAAAGATTGGTGTTGATGATACATAAGTGGTGAAAGGAAATGGTGACATAGAAGTTCTTGATACTGAAAAAGCAGTTAATACTGCTGGTGAGGGAGTTAGTACTGCCAGTGTTCCTAAAATTATTAGTACTGCTGCACCAAGGACTCCTCCTACAACAACAATAGTCTTTGATGATGAGGATATTACTATGGCTATGGGTCAGACTTTGATAAAGATGAAGGAAGAGAAAGCTAAGGAGAAAGGAGTTGTTATTAAAGATGTAGAAGACTCTTCTAGACCTGTCTGATCAATAACTACACTTCAACCTCTTCCAACCATTGATCCTAAAGACAAAGGTAAAGGTATTCTACAGGAGACTAAATCTGTGGAGAAGACAAAGAAAAAGGTTCAAGGTGATGCACAGATGGAAAGAGATGCTGAAGTAGCCTTAAGACTTCAAACAGAATTCTCGCGATTCTCTTCGCCTTGGGCGTGATTGTGACAGATGGTACAGAGCCAGGGTAATAGAGAATTAAGTGGTTTAAACCTAGACAATAACCTAGGAGTCCCGGAATGTAGATGCATTTGGGTTAAGAGTTGTGTACGTATATACTGTATGTTCCCGCTATCTATAAGCTTGAAATTCTCTCTATTTTTGATTTACTACTATATAATATGAAATATATACTTTTTCATTATGGGGATCTAATAGTATATACCCCTTTGTTATTCTTTTAGTCATGTCTTCCCCTACCCTTAGGAGATATCGGTTGGGAGATGTTTACCTTCAATGACCCCACCGCGAAGGGTTGGGTGACTTTTGATAGAGAAAAGATCAAACCCAAAGCGTAGCCCAACATAAAGTTTATTTCGTTTCCTACCTTGATGCATGGCTATAATCGAGGATTTGCTTTTATATTTTTGGGGATCGCGATGTGACTTCTGTTTTCGTTTAGAGATCCGATGGATTTTAAATGTACGTTAGAAGAATATTCTGTCTGAGTTATATTTGCATTATTATTAAGGCTATGTGGTAGAATGTGTGTTATCATTGAGATTGTGGTCTTGGAAGTAAGTACAGCGTGTGGCAAAAAGGAGCAATTATACTTATGGTCGCGAATATAATTATAAATGCAACACAAAAAAACACGTGACTTGTGACTTATGATTGCATTGATCATTGTTTGCTGTATGAATTATATAAGGATTTAAGTTTGGATAGTCATGAAATGGGTAGTGTAGATGTGATGTTACGATCCTGATGAGGATGGGTTTTTGTGGTCACGAGAAGTCCTCTCTTAACCAATTTTGAAATGTAAATATTAGGTGGGTTTGCATAGATGGTAAGGTTCCCTTTCATCTAATTTTTAGATAACATCGATACCTTGTTGGTGTGGTTTAGTCATATTTCTTTAAGTTGGTTTCGTTAGCTCGTTGATATCGTTGAGATATCCAACGCTCAGTGTTGGTATTCAAGGGTGTTATCATAGAACAGTGCTCTACGTCTCCGTTCGAGTTTGATTGTTTTTCCTTTTGACTAAGGGTGCATGACTGTTTTTGTTTGGTTCTAAGAACCTTTGGTAATGGATGAGTTATATGGTTTTGATTGGTTTGCAAGAGTTCTTGTCGTGTTCGTTTTCAAGTAAATTAATATTATGGTATTGGAATTCTTAAGGTATTTTGGGAGTCTATTTTGCTATCATGACGTCTCGTGTTACGAGTCATAAATTCCTTTTCAAAGTAATTTTGTTGTAGTCGATATCATATATTTAGGTGTTAAAAAAAAAAATTATTTCGAAAATAAGATTATATAAATAAAATCAACCAGTTTGTTGTAAAACCATCTTTTGATTTCTTTTATAAAAATCATAACTAAAATAAGGTTTATGAAAAAATTATTTAAATTAATCTTTATAACATAAAATTATTTGCATATTACTAACTAAGGCGATTCTATTCTTTAAAAATGATTGGTATAAAGGGGGGTTTTTTTTTTTAGTGAGGGAAAGTTTCCTTGGGTAACAATGGTTTGTACAAAGTTTTCTTAATCTTTTAATTAATGGGTCGTGGTACGTGGTATTATTCATTGGGTGTCTCTAGCATCATTGATGCGTTTGTTAGGTCTGAAGTTAGTTCGTTATGTCGATATTTATATTCGGTTGTTTCTACTTTTGGGATTGTGTGATTTTTGGGTCCATACCAATTTGAGTATGTGAAGTTTGGGTTATTGCGCATGGCGTGATATCTAGAGTTGATGGTAGGTCATAACTTCATAGTTGGTGCGATAATAGTGCAAAGCGAATGGAATTATTCGAATCCAAGTTGGAATTGGAGAGTATTTGTTTTACTTTTGATTTATAACCTTTTAGTTTGTGGGAACGTCTGTATTGCTTGGAAGGATGAAAGGGAGTAGTTTTGAATGTGCATAAATATCTGAGTTAGAGTGAATAGGAAAAATATCGTAAGTAATGTCACCAAGGAGGGTGCACAAAATTGTGGCTGGCGTACTAAGTTGGTTTTATTAGGATGGCGTAATTGACACGTATTCCATTTATGGCTATGGCCGTTTGGTTTTAATATTTTTTTTTATATTTTTGGTGTTAACCAATGCACTAGCGGTTTCAATGGAGTTAATAAGCCGGGTGTGCATGGCTGTATTAGACAAGCTAGTTTAACGTATATATTCGGTAACAGGATATTTTAAACCGACCCAAAGTACTAAGGAGGATTACGAGTCCACCGTGAAGATGAACGTGGAGACACAAAAAGGAAGAGAAGATGTACATGAAGTTTTCCAACAACGTGGAAAGCTATCTAGATTGGACTGAATCAAATGGGTAAATAGCCGATCTTGGCATTGTCGGAAGGAGCAAACGATTCGTAGTAGAATCTGACGCACAACGTAAGAGATTTGGAAGCATGTTTTTGGAAAAAGGGAGAAGGTGAATGCTTGTACGTCGCACAACGAAAGGATCATATCAAGGATTATATGAAACTAACGTGATAGGTTATTGCACTATAATATGCTAGAGGAATTAAGACAGAACGCAACGTGGAGAGTGATCATAAGTTGATCAATGAACGTTTCAAACACACTTCAATCGGTAAGGATTGAACCTGAGGCAGAGTCAGATGGATGAAGTTATTTATGTGAGTATGGTATCAAGGCCAAGTACCATCTGGGCAAGGAAAATGTTGTTTGTTAAATCATGGAGTATGAAAAAGAGTAAGCCAGAATGAGTTCTGGATTGAAACGTATGGGACGATTCCAAAGCTAATATCGAGAACAGATGTTGGGATGGTGTAAAATAAGATGTCCAAAGCAAAGAATGTGTCAACATAAGATGTTGCGTGGCTTGGACCAACGAGTGTGAAAAGAGGTAGAGAGTGGTTCATATTGGCTATTGAAGAGGTGTATATGATAAAGTATTCTATCCATCCTGAAGAGATGCAACATATGGTGGTCTTTAGGTTTTCAATTGGAGGTCCGAGAATGAAGAAAAATATAGCAGTTGCGGTAGTCAAGTATTTAGCGTATTCGAGAGTGGAAGTTGACGGATCAATGGTCATCAGGATGATGCTACACAACCTGAGTTATCCGAGTATAAGTGAGAAAGGATAACTAAATATTAATTGTCAAGTTACCGCAAGTTGAGTAGTAGATACTGATCATTGGGTGAAGTCAATGGAGCGACTAAGTCCACGCCCATTTCTAAGCTAGCTTAGGACATGTATTGTGGATGTTAGAGATAGTTGGGATACTTATCTTTTGTGAGATGAGTTTTTCCCTAAGGTGGGGATTATCTTTTGGGTATGAGATGTGCTTCACTTGAAGCATTGTGTGGAAAGGAATGTAGGTTACCATTTTATAGGTTGTAACTAGCGACATCAAGATTGAATAAACCGAGTTTGGTTCAAGAATTGTCCTAGTCTAAGGTTTAACTGTTAGACTTGAGGCTGGTAATTGAGTGTTACTTAGTGTATTCAGTTTGACGGGTGTATGATGTTTAAAAAAGTATGGTAAGTTGATACCAAGGTAAGAAGGTCCATTTGAGATTTTTGAAAAGGTTATTGGTTGATATTACCTAAAGGAGTTGAGGAGTGTGCATGACATGTTTAGTGTGTCAAATTCGAATTTTTTTTTTGCTAAAGAAACTATTCAAAGTAATAAGTAATGTTTCAGTATGAGTTAAGATTTCGATTGTAAACTAAGTATCCACACTTTTCGGTATGAGCAATAGATCAATGATAATTATTATTGAAAGTTGGGTATGTAGGGTTTCTTATTGACCTAAATGCCTTAGATGTGTTTTGTGTGATTTTGGTTAAAGTTATTTTATGAATAAACTCGAAGTCGAGCCGATTCTTTAAAAACATTAGGTTTTGTAACAACTTATAATGTAGTTTCAAGACAGTTCTTGTTTGATGAGTTGGGAGACCGGGTTGTAAATGACATTGTTACACAACCTAGGTTTTGACGAGTTTTCTCGATGACGAGTGAGGTTCAATTAGTGGATGTTTCTTTTCATTTGGGGTTGTTGTGTTGCTAATTGCACCCTTGTGGGGGTAAGAAAAGTCATTAGCAGTTGGATTCGGTTTGGTGAGATTAAGGTTGACAAGACTCTTTGTTTTGTCAAGGAACCGTTGAGTTTGTGGACCGAGAGGTCAAGAGTTTAAAGCGTAGTAAGATAGTGTTAGTACAATTTCGTTGGAATTCGAAGCGTGGCCCTAATTACTTGGGAACCAAGATCAAATTAGGTCTAAGTGTCCTCAGTTGTTTTCGATATGGATATGCCTCGAGTAGTTAAATCGTCAGGATGAGATTTTTCTCACGTGGGGATAATGTAACAGCCGTGACTTGAGACAGGTTAGTCAAACCCTTATGTTGACTTATGTGGTCTAATACAATGTACGTTTTATTGTGATTTATGTGGTATACATGTATTATATGTGTTTGTGTGGGTTAAGTAGATATTAGATAATCAATCTATTGAGCGTGATCGTCACCATTAGGATTGGATTTGTGTTAAAAATTTGTTGAGTTCATTTCGTTCCTTTTGATTGACGAGGAAATGGTATTGAGAATTTAGCATTTTTGGTTAAATGTGTAATATTTTATACCGTAAACCGTATTTTTTGTGTTAGAAATTTAAGATAAGTTTAGGTTTTTCGAGTTTAAAGTTAAGAGAAATGAGTTATTTGAAGGAGAAATTTCATTTTATCACTTATAGTGATAATGGAATTGAATTTAGTGAATTTCAGATGAAGTGTGTTTCGCTAAATACGTTGGTTTTCTAGGTGATGGGATTAAAATGTGAAGCGTGCAATTTGGGAAATAAATGAGTTTGTTAAAATATGAAGAGTTTTTGGTAAACTTTCCATATATAGAAGTGAATTTGGAAATGAAAAAGGGTTTTTTATTTTTTAGAAAGCGTAAAAACGAAGGTTTTGCAAAGAAGGTTAGAAGAATAGTTTATGGTTTTTATAAATTATCAAACTTCAAGTTCTTTTAGTAAATAATAAAGAAAAAAAAATATTATGGATGAATAGTAAAAACAGGAATAGTAAAAAAAGGAAAAGAAGTCCAAGTTGGGCTCAAACTTATAGAAAGGGTTATCCATTAGGCCTATATAAGCAAACCAAGGATTAGAAAATATAGATTTTTTCTCCCCCTTGCTCCTTGGTCGATAATTTAACACGATTAGGGCTTGAATTAATGGTGAATTAATGATTAGGATTCATAATTGTAAGTGGTTATGAGTTTTAATGAGGAATTAGGGCTTGAATTATCCGTTTTGGTATTTAATTAATGAGCAGAATTTAGGTCAGATTGTTGGGCGAATATCTCCATGATGGAGAATGCAAACGACATGATTCTTTTTATTAACTGTAGATTTTTTAATCTTCTTTTCAAAAAATCCGGCCTTAACAGTTTTTGAGGTCGGGAAGTCAATTAAATAAGGGTTACAAGATTCTTTGTCAAAACTGTGTTTTCAGACGAATTTTAAGTCAACATAAGTGAGGTAAAAACCGTACTTAAGAAGTGTTTTAAATTAAGCCTTTCTACAGAAAGTAACTTTTATATGTCTATTAAGAAACCCCAAAAGGGATAAGGCTAAAACTAATTTTAAGTTGGGTTTTTAAGTCAAAACTTTTTTGTGTGAAATCAGACCCGAAATTGACCAGTTTGTAAGTTTGATTTTCAAGGGTATACTTATGGGTTGAATGAATGCATGGGCTTATGGATGAGATTAGTATACACATGTGGGGTCATGTGTGAATTTTTGTGGGAATTTTGGATGCATTTTGGTAAGGGTTTTAAGTCGTGCAAGTTGGGTAAAAATTCTGCATTTGAGAGGAAAGTTTAAGTGTTATAAAATGAAATTAGAAAGTAAATAAAAGATAAGGAAGAATACAATGATGGTTAGAGTTCTTACATAAAGTATGATATGATATTAGTCTTCATTAAGGTTGTTTAATTGGATTAAGCGTTTAGCTTACCGATGGTAACATGAGCTTTTATTGTGTATAGTTGTTAAGGAAGGAGTTTGAATTGCTTGTAGCTGCACAAACAGGTGAGTGTCATAGCCCTATCTTTTCTAAGATTTTTCATTGGGGTGGAAATGATGCTTGAGTATGTGATGTTTTGTTACTGTGATATTTGACGGTTGAGCTTAAAAATGCATGTGTTGTGTGGCTATTACTTGCTATGTGTTAATTGAATTGCAAGTGGAGCCGGGTTTGGCTTGGATCCGTGGGATCGTTTCCTTCCGCACTTGGGTTGAAACCGAGCTATTTTTGAGTTGGCGACTATTTTGTTTGAGCTATATTGATTTGAATTGTGTTGAATTGATGCTTGATTGATTTATAGTCTGTGATAGTTCAAGATATTGCCATGCATTTTTTTATCTTTATCAGGGAATCGAGTAGATATGTTGGAATTGTTTTTGAAATGTTTTGAGGTTGGTGTCTAAAACCTATGGCATCTCACCAACCTAGTGTTAACATGTTTTAGCATCATTTTCAGGAAACTCAGGTGATCAAAATTGATGTTAGGAGAGTTGCTAGTGAGACCATAAGATGCAAGTTGAAGATCTATGATTTTGCTATGCCGTTTTATTTGAGCAATATGTTGATTTGATTTCTAGACTTGTTTTGATATTATAAGACTTGTATGGATGGTAATCCTTATCATTCAATATTAGATCATTGTTTTTTTTGTTGGATGATAGCATGACACGTTGTGTCTTTTTGCATTTATTACACTATTTAGTATTCCTCTAAAAAGATACCATAGTGCTATGTTAATAACTTACATGTTATTATGCCTCGCGTTTCCGCTTGGCTGGGTTGTAGACAATACCCTTGAGACGTAGTTGGGTAGGTAAATTAGCAATGACGTCTATTTTGCTTGTCCACTTCTGATTCCTTTTTACGAAATTTTATGTCCAAGTAACGATGCATTCTTTCAACCATAAAAAAGGCATTTTTCCCAAGTTATACCAAAATTAGTATCTTCACACCGTTTAAAAAGCATCTTATCTAAATTGGAAAGGCATGTGAGAAAGAATTTCCGAAAACTAAAAAGTCTTCCATGAAAACTTCCATCGTCTTTTCAATCATATCATGGAAGATGCCATCATGACACCTCTGGAACGTGTCCGGATGCAATTGGCATAAAGCCAAAAGGCATTTGCAGCGATAAGCAAACAATCCGTATGTGCAGGTGAATGTGATCTTTTCCTGATCTTTTCGAATCGATTGTCTTTGAAAATAACCCGAAAACAATCGGGAAACAATAGTATTCATTTCCTTGCGAGATCTCTCAAGCATTTGATCCATAAATTGGCAAAGGGAAGTGGTCTTTCGGGTGGCTTTGTTCAAATTTTCAATAATCAATACAAACTCTCTCATCCGTAATAAGTTTAGTAGTTTGGTACAAACTCATTTCATCATTGGTCCTCCTACATTCATCCCTCCTTTCTTGGCACATAGTGGCACTGGGATACGACCCAAGGACTATCCGAGATTGTAGTTCAATCAGCGGTCAAGAGTTTTTCTAACCTCTTCTTAATGACATCATGATCATTGATTAACCATTCCTGATGTTTGGACCGCGGGTTCGTAGTGCCCTTCCCATAAAAGTTTATAGAGAACAAAAATTCCTGGTTAATACCCTTTATGTCAGAAAGTTTTCAAGCAATTGCTTGCTTTTGGGACTTTAGAACCTTTATGAGAGCGGTCTTTTCATCGACACTCAAATCTTTGGCAATTAAGACTGGAAACTTGTTGTTGTCTTCCAAAAATGCATATTCGAGATGAGGCGGTAAGTCCTTAAGTTCAACCTCAGGAGGTTCGTCAATTGAAGATTTGGCAATTTAGGCTTCACACAGTTTAAGTTCCTTTCTGATTTCTGGCAAATATTTTCCTTGGTTCGGAGGTGGTGAAGGATCACTATTAAGGAGTGCTTCGAGAATAAGAATGTACCCTTCTGGGTCATAATAGGATTCATCAACTTCCGGTGAAGTTGTATCATCGGCTAGAGCAAGAAAAGCATCAGCTTCTTCTAGAAGTAGAAAATCACTATCCCCGAAAGGAGTAAGAGTCGGAGAAGAATTTGAAACTATCGGGTCATAATAGGGAGTGGGATTGCCACTGGCGATCACGTCTGAAAATCCTAGAACTTCCTAAGTAACTACTCTACACAAGCCAATTCACAACTCGATTCGATTCACCGTCATATCATATACTTAACTGAGTATCTCGAGAGTCTGATCAAGATATAATTAATAGCCTATTACCTACTCCGAAGGGTTAAATTCACCTCAAAGTACACGCTAACAAAGCACGACTGGTCTTAAGAAAACACCTCCTGAGAATTAGAGGTACTCGAAGGGTCTGGTTTAAAAGTCTACGTACCTAACGCAGTCGGCTGGAAACATGGAAATACACCAACTTAATGCTGACATCCTTTACAATACTGATTGGTTTGAGATTTTGAACGGTTACCCCAACCCCCCCCCTGCTATTTCTAGTGTCATGCACGTCGGAGTCAGGTTTGGAAGGTTAAGCTTTTTCATAGCGGAAAATGGCATAAGATTGATGCTTGCACCAAGATCGGCCAAGGCTAAGCACTCATCCAATCCGGGAAATTTACATGGATAAGGAATCTGCCGGGTCACCAGTATTTCGGGTAACTTGTTAAGTATGACCGCGAGCAATGTTTGTTCAAATGTGGTCCCTAGCCATCTTACTAAGCTTTTCTTAATTTTCGATTATGTGCTTAAAGAGTGAAGCACACTTGGGCATAGAGTCAAGCTAAAGCCATAAATCGAAAAATAAAGAATTGCTCATGACCGAGAAGATATGAACTTCTCGTTGTTTAGGATAAATGTACATAAATGAACATTTTCCTTTCTTTGGAGACCGAGTCCTAAGCTGACATTTACTTAGAAGTCGTAGAGAAAAAGTGAAAGGACATGTTTTGAAAGCATTTAAAACTCTCGCTCGAACTTCATTTATTCACCCGTGTTAATATTAATCAACATTTCTAGGTGCGCAAATGTTATCGATTGTCGAGAGACATGTCGGAGAAGATTATTTTTGGTATTTTTGAAATTTTTTGATTTTATATTTTGTTTTTCTAGATTTTATATTTTTGTATTTTCTTTTTCTTGGTTTTATATTTTTGTATTTTCTTTTTCAAAATATTTATAAATCAAAATAAAGAGAAAGATCAAAAATATTTACAAGTCGAAGTTTCCATCAGCAGTGATAGTTGTTGCTAGAGTTGAAGTAGATGAAGTTGAATCTTGTTGTTATTGACGTTTATCGGATGCATTAGCAGTAGTAACAGCGGAAGACTTTGAAACAACTTGATTTTCTCCATTTGAATAATCCATCGAACAAATGACTGAATAGACTATCCAACTTTATCATTGACATCGTGACTATGATATCTACTAAAGTTACATGAGGAGAGAGTGTTGACCACATAATTTTGAAAGATTTTGAAAATCCTTTTGAAAAATTCTTGAAAAATTATGTTCAACTATTTTGAAGACAAGAAGATTTCTCTTCTCTTGAAGGTAAAGCGCACTAAAGCGTACACTCCCCTTTTATCTGAAGCTCGGGTTATGCATTGAAGTGTACACAAGCCATTGACTTAAGCTAACAAACATTGAATGTTTCGAAAGTAGCTCAAGACCAAAAAGATTTCTCTTTTCGTTGTTAAGGATAAACGCACTCACACGTACATTTTCCTTTTATCAGAAGAACGGGTTGCAATCTGAAATTTGATTACAAGCCATTGACTAGACGAACTCAGAAGACAGCTAGCGGATAGATACATGAATTCCGCCTTCGGAGTTTCGAAAACCTGCCAAGAAAAGAAGTAGAACTAGGAAACCCTTTGTTTGTAGGTTCCTGGGGGTTAGAAACACTTGCATTATCACACACAGATGTGTCAGACTCACTTTCAGTGTTACTGGATGAAGTTATTTTTCCGCAAAGGTCAAAAATTCTACCAGTTGGTAACCACTTAAGGCAAGTTCTAGGTTTAGTAGGCCTAGATGAAGCAAGTCTATCTTCAGAACTTACCGACTTTGATTTCTTGACATTTGCCTTTTGTTTCTTTTGATTAGCACTTTTTAAAACATTAGCATTTTGGTTTTTCGTTCTAGATTTCATGCCATTCACATACTGAAGCACACATTCATCATAATTAGCGGTAATTAGAAATTGCTTACATGTAACACAAATAACATCATATTTTTCATTTCGAATTGCAAGCTTAATGTTATTACATTCAGATGACATATGGTTTGGATAGTTAGAAGATTGTAAACTCCTATGGTTTTCTTCTTTTTTCTCTAACTTATTCGAGAGGCAACTACTCTTAGACTTAAAATGAACCTTATCATTCTTAGGATTGTTCCTAGGCTGTGGTATTTTGGTCCTAGTAGTGCTTTCAACGTTATTAGGAGAGAAACCATTTCTGCTAGAATTTACATCTTCCTTAGTAACTATATGAGGTTGTTAAACAGTGATTAGTTTTGTCCTAACGCTTGCTTTTACATGTTTGTTAGGTACAAAGTTGTCTACCTTAGAAGCTTTAAAAGGATTAATCCTAAAGATTCCTAGAGCAATCACTCTTTCATTGTTCACAATAGTTGATTCTTAAGAGGAAGGTGCCGAGTTTGAAGTGACTGGTTTTGACAAAGCATTCGACTTACCAACCTTAGAAATAACTGTATATTTAGGGAAAGGAGTTAAAAATACAGTTTTGGTTCAGAAGAAGAAGGTGGTTTTCCCAAGATTGATTGCTTTGATAACTGAGTATTCACGCTCACACCTTTGTTGGTGTCCCTTTCTTCAGAAACCTTATCAAATAACCGAGCTCTCAACTTAGCATTTTCATAGATAGTGTCATGTAATTTATCTTGCAAAGAGTCAATTATAGCTTTGGTTTGAGCCTGTGTCACTTTGATAGAGTCAAACAGGTTCTTGTATGTGGTCTTAAGATGAGCATTTTCTTTAGCATAATTCAAAACCTGAAACTCTAATTCCACATTTTCATTCTCAAGTTTCTGAGATAAAGGATTAAGGGTATCTGATACATATGGAGTATCCTTACTTTTTCCCTTGTGATCTCCTAACTGAGCTTGCAACCGTTCGATATTTTGTTGCATGTCATGATAAGCTTTATCATACGAAATTTTTTCATATTTGCATTCTTCACATTTCTTGTACCAATCATTCCAAAGTTTAGCATATTCGTTTTCCTTTTTAATGATACAATTTACTAAGGTCATGACCCCGAAGCCTTAAAACTAGAGATTTGGGCCCAATCAGAATATGGATGTTGCCAACATACCCCCCCTAAACCTCTCAATGTTCAAAAGCACCGATCAAACTAGTGATCCCAAGTAAGGTGGGATGTCAGTCCCGATAGATCTATCCAAACACTCACGCTTACTACAATAGCAATGAACGGTTCATGATAATAGGACTTACGGGCAATAAGGTAACTTAGCAATAATATTCAGGCAGGAGTAATCGAGATAGCAATACACTTTGTAAATCATTTTGAAAAAACACTTAGATAACACTGTGTCCAATAGTAAAACAAGCAATGTAATTCACCCCGTAGATTTTGTAAAACAATCGCGTAGTAAAAAGGGGGCTATAAACTCACCTCGAGTGAATGGTAATCAACAAGTATTCACAATAGAAAAATGCGTCACGAAGGAATCCGAAGGCAACCTAATCCAATATAGGTCGTATAAGTACTAAACACTTTGATTATTTATAGGTCGTATAGCTCATCATACTATCGTTCGGGCTATCATAATTAAGAGGTCATGTAGTGAACGTATGAGGAGCTAGGACACTTTAAATCGTAAATCCAACAACTCGTCGATACGCCACCCCGAAGAGGCCTCATTATGAAACTCCCTAGTAATATAGCACTTTGCTTAATACCACATATAGGTCTATATAGTTCAATCACCATCTAATTGTTTTGGTAAAATTGTGTTTAATAAGTAAAAACGTTTATAATTACCGTTTTAGTAAAACTGGCGTAACTTTCGCGTTTTAAGCCCGATTTTGACGTTTCTTATGCCCACGCTTTCGTATTAGGACGAGTTATCATAATTTGACATTTTCATATTTTTGACCCTCTGATGAACAGTACTTTTTACTGTTCACACCAGTTATAAAGTTATTTTTATAGTTTTAATTATCGTAAAACCCGTAAACGTCATATTTTATTCGTTATAGCTCCGTTTTTAGTGATTCTTTCGAGCACGTTCTCGTAATTGAAAGTTCTACTTATTTATGAGGTTTACAAAAATAATTATTTCTGTCATGAACAGTAACTTTTATAAAAATAGTTTTATAAAAGTATTAATTGTCGTAAACTCGCGAAATTCATAACTCGTTCGTTATTAATTGAAAAATTACGATTCTTATCATTTTGGAATCCTAAAAATATGTATAATTTGTTAAAAATACCAAACTTGCTGTTTGAATAATTTTTATGAAAAGTTTTTATAAAAATTCTTTTACAAATCCGTTTATTTATCGTATAACTTGTTTTTGCCGTAACTTTTTCGTTATTAATCCGTTTGACAAGTTTCTTACCTTTTCGGAATCGTCTTGAGATGTATTATCTTATAAAAATATAAAATAAATATATTTTTATACACTTTTTGGACAGAATGTTTGATTGACTTTACTAAGTCTATATATAACTTTGTTTTTATACTTTTCCACTTTTGTAATCTACCACAAGTCTCATATTTCATATATGTCATATATGTTACATATAATAAGAGTCCATTAGTCCATAATTGTCCATTTGTGTCCAAATTTACCAAGTCCATATTAACACTTTTAACCCTTAACTTTCATAAGTAACATTTATATCACTAGTTTATACATAACTCTTTTTACATATAAACCATGAGTGTACAAGTCTTACAACCATTTTGTAAACTCAATATACCATCCATATAACATGTGTACAAATCCATAAATCATGTTTACAAGAAAATCCACTTTTAAAATGTTAAACATATCCTAAATGGTGATTTCACTACATAGCACATCATATACATAAAAACTCATAAAATGAAAGTATAAAGGTTTATAGAAGACCTTATGATGAATGATGATGATGAAAAATAGGTGCTAAACCCTTGTTTAGCCTTTAAACCCAAGCTTGCACAATATGAAACCCTAACTTTTCCAAATAAACCCTAACCTTCCTTTTCTTGATTAACACTTGAATATGGTTAACCAATGCTTGGAAACCTCTTAGAATATCTTATGAATGGTGTGTGTAGGTGTGTATAGGTTGTATAAAATTTTGTATGGATTTAGTTGGGAGGGTGTTTGATGCCGTGAGCTATAGAGGGGGAGGGATGAGAGATTTTTGTGTTTTTACACCTTGAATATGAGAAGTGTGTGTGTATCTCACTAGCTAAAGTATTATATATTCATATAACTAGTCAAAGATGTACCTAGTTGGTCAAGGAACAAGATGAGTGAATTGTGGAGTCTTTGGTCAATGTCTTGCAAGTGTAGGACAAGTTTCATGGTCTTAAGGAACATTGTTTGCATGTTTGAATATCTCATTGAGTTTACTACATACCAAACAGCCCTATGGTATACATGGGATGGTTTTTGAGTTAATTTTAAGTATTGGGTATAAAAGTGGGTATTTGTTGAAGCGTAGAAAAGTTTTGGTGCTTCCGGGTATACCTAAATGTATTTAATCGCGAAACGTAAACGTTTTACGTATCCAATAAAAGTAAAATATAAAAGTTGATTATTACTTTCGTAAAAAATAATATATTGCTTGTTTGACGAAAACTTTAATTTGTTTGGTGTCTGTTTACGCTAATTGTTGATTTTTAGTTTACGCGATGTAACTATATATAATAAGAATTAAAAGTAAACGCGTACGAAAAAAAATAATTAGTAAAATATATGACGTCGTAAATGACCTGAAAATACGGAATGTTCCAGTCTCCTCTGGTTATTTAGGAGCAAGCGCGCGCGGATATCAGAAAAAACAAGGAGAGACTCTATATTTTGAAAAACATGGTCATAGTCTAGGTTTTGAAAACTCCAGGATGGATAGAATACTTTGTCATATACGCCTCTTCAATAGCCAAGGTCCTTACATCACTCCAATGGAGGGGGTTTCCCCAAACCTTGTCTAACCAATTTTAACCAATCTCCATCTTTCACACTCGTTGGGACCAAGCCACGGCAAATCTTATGTTGACGCGTTTCTTTGCTTTGGACATCTTATCTTATAAACCACCAACATCCTTTCTCAAAACATAGATCGGTTTGTCGTAAAATCTAGGCTCGTACTCATTATTGGGGGTGGGCTTTCACTCTCTCCTTCCTATTCTACGGTTAATCATCTACATTTGCCTTTCCCAGATGGTACTTCGCCTCGAAAATCAAACTCACTAAATTAAGATCCATTCCATCATCTTTGCCTCATGTGCAATCCTTCTGATTAAAGTGTGTTGGAGAACATTTTTTTTCCATTTTATCCGTATTGATTATTCTTTTTGTCTGTTTCACTTAATGCCCTTCAAGCATTACCTATGGCAAAACCTACCTAGTTTAGTCATACAATTCTTCATAAGAACCTTCAATTGTCGCGACGTACAAGCAATCACCTTCTCCCTTTTTCCAAGCATGCTTCCAAATCCTTACTTCGCGCGTCATAATATACTACAAAATCGTCTGCTCCTTCCGGTAATGCCAAGATCGGCTCATTACCCAATTGATTCCTTCCACATCTAGATAGCTTCCTCTTTGCTCTGCTTCTACGTTGTTGGAAAACTTCACGTACATCTTCTCTTCCTTCAGTGACTCCACGATCATCTTCACGTGCGACTCGTACTCCTCCTTAGACTTCGAGTCGGTTTAAAATATCATTTGTATATATACGTTAACTGGCTTGTCTATATACGGCCATGCACACCCGGCTCATTAACTCCATGAAAACCGCTGGTGCATTGGTTAACCCAAAGGCAATAGACGTAACTTCAACGTTGTCCATTATGCCATCCTTAAAACAGTCTTAGTCTACGTCATCCTCGTGCCACCCTCCATTGGTGACATTCACATACGAATTTTCTATCTCACACTTCTTGATGATAATCTATGCACATTTCAAAAAAAACTACCCACCTTACTTCCTACCCAAGCAATACAGACGCTTCCCACAACGCTACCATTCGAACCAACCCTCACCTTGCAATCCTGGAATTTATTACAGACCTTTTGCCCTTTCTAAAGGTCAAACGACACGAGCCTTGTTAAATCGGCGTTCGATCCTTGTAATAGATCCATACGAAATACTGTTCTACGTCGAGGGGTTAAAACCTAATAATTCTTAGGACTCTTAGGGGCTCACATACTACAAGTTTTCACATAATATCAAAATCATTTCCTTGGTACTCCTACGAGACCTCATATCCTCTTTAGTTTGTTTTCTCCACGAAAACTTAAAGCACTCTCTAAATTACCAAGCATTTTAACTACCTTTCGTGGCAATACCATCTCAGCCATTATGCCTCAACACCATTTCTTCATATGGTACATCAAACGCTCCCATAAACTAAGAGGTACTAAGTAAAACGAGAATTCAAATTCTAACTTGGTATCGCGATTAATTTCTATTCGCTTCGCTACCATCAATCGCACCAACTAGAAGATAATGACCTACCATCAACTCCTAGAACACGCCATGAAGAAATACACAAACTTTCACTATGCACCAATTGGTATGGTCCCAAAAAATCACAAATCCCAAAGAATGAACAACTGAATATAAACATCGACATAACGAACAAACCTCAGACCTAACAAACACATCAACGATGCTAGAAACACCCAATGAATATTACCATGTACCATGACCCATTAATTAAAAGATTAAGAACGTTTGTTCCAAAACCGGCTTTTTACCCAAGGAAACTTTCCCTTATAACCTTATACCAATCATTTTAAAACAATAGAATCACCTTAGTCAATAATGCTAATAATTTTAATTGTAAAAATTTAAATAAAATTTTCATAAAATTATTTTAATTATGATTTTGTAAAAGAAATCAAAAGATGGTTAAAACAAATGTGTTGCATTTTATTTATATAATTTATTTTCGAAAGAAGTTTTTAACACCTAAACGATATGATATCGACTACAATAAAATTACTTTGAAAAGGAATTTAGGACTCGCAACAAGAGACATCATGATAGCAAAATAGACTCCCAAAATACCATAAGAATTCCAATACCAGAATATTAATTTACTTGAAAACGAATACGACAAGAACTCTTGCAAACCAAACAGACCATAAGAAGTCATCCATACCAACGGTCATAGAACCTGAAACAAAGGATGTATGCCACCTTAGACAGGGGCCAAAACCAATCCAAACGTCCGAACGGAGAACATTGAACTCTGAGTTCTATGATGGCAACTAAAATACCAACACGAGCGTTTGGATATCTCAACGAAACAACGAGCAAAACTAAACCAACTTAAGAATTGTCGGACGACAACACGAAACAGGTATTCGATGTATCCGCAAAACGATAGATGAAAGGAAACCTTAGCCATCTTCTCAATCGATTATATAATCGCTCAAAACGGTTAAGAGAAGAATTTTCTAACCATACAACTATCTCATCAGGATCTCATATCACATTACACGTACCATCTAAAAACTATCCAGACTTACATCCTTACATAATACATACAAGCAACAATGATTAATGCAATCAAAGTCACAAGTCCACGTGTGTGACACCTTTATAATTTCGTTCGCGGTCCTTATTATCAATTGCACCTTTTGCACTTCCCGTACTACTTCCAAGACCACACCTCTCAATGATAACACACATCTACCACACAACACTTAATAATAATCCAAATATAACTCAAACATGATAATCCACCTAACGAAACATAAAATCCCAATCGACCAAACAAAACAGAAGTCACATCGTGACCCAAAATATAAAATCAATCCTCGATTATAGCAACGCATCGAGGTAGAAAACGAAATAAACTTATGTTGGGCCTCGCTTGGGTTTGACTTTTCTCTCTCAAAAGTCATCCAACCCCGCAGGTCCAGTGAGATAAACAATCTCCCAACGATATCTCCTAGGGGATAGAGGAAGACATGACTAAAACAATAACAAAGGGGTATATTGGTATGTGTTTAATTACACATACCTTTTACCTTTAAAAATGAGCTAAAATAACCAAAAACGGACTTAAAATGCCAAATATACGCTTGTTTTGCTAATTGTATTGTGCAGGAACGGATATTTAAGAAAAGGACGAAAAACGAAGCCAAAACGACAAAACCGGACTCGGATTGGAAAAGCAGGAAAAAGACAAAGTCAAAGTCCAAGCCCAAGCCTGAAAAAGTCAACAGAAAGTCAACCAGAAGCCAAAAAAGTCAAGAAGAAAAAATAGTTTAGGACTAAACTTGTTAAGTCCCCTAAACTTATTATAAAGTGAAAAAAAGAAGAAAAAAAAAAAGAAAGAGAAGGGTAAACTGTCAATGAGGGGATAAGTTTAACATCCAAGGGCAAAGCTGCCAAAAGCACTTAACTTTGAAACACCATAAGGACGAGTGGTGCAATTGTTGTTATAACTTTTGGGGACTTAATTTGCCAAGTCCCCAAAACTATAACAACACAAGGACGAGTGGTGCAAGAACTACACACACCATGAGGGGCCTAATTTGCCATTCCCCAAAACCTTTCCCTGTCACCCCTTTCCTTTTCATAACCCTTTTTCCCGCCCTTTTTCCCCCCAAACCAAGTCACGGGATTTCTTCCCATCTTTTACCCTGTGACTTATCACCACCACCATGGATAAACACATTCCCCCTCCTCCACTATCTTTCCCACCTAAAAAGAGGCTTTTGCCATGGTGGCAAATCCTTAAATCCACCACATTGAACAAGGGTTCGGATCAAAGTTTGGTACAAGGCAAAATAGTTTTAGAGGGCAGGATTACTTGGTGTTCACACTTCACATCAAACACACTCTCTTTTGTGTCTACAAAAAGCACAAGGACAAGAAGTCAAGAAGATATAGACCCTAGTCATTTTTTTTTCTATATAAAGTATTGTATGCCCATGGGGCAGGTCTGGGTAATTTTTAAGCAGTTTAAGTATAATTTTTAAAGTGTTTTTAGGTTTCAATTTGAATTTTTGTATTTTCTTTAGTTCTGTTTCAGTTTAGTCGAAAACTTAGTTATACTTAATTCTTTTCAACTTTCAGTTTTACCTCTTGTTATTTCTATTGTACTCTCCTTTCTACATCAATAAAGCAAGATTAATTGTGTTTGTTTTCAAATTTTCAAGTAATAAGTCACTTTTGAGCAATAAGCTTGAAATAAGCTAAAATTAGCTTATTCTTTTTTCTCTTATTCTCAAGTTGTCCAAATGTTCTAGAAAGACATTTGAATACTGTTTTTGTTTATCTTAATTCAAAAATGTTCATTTGGATTCATATTAATCAAGTTTAGATGCATCAAGGAGTAATAAGCTCTCAAAAGCTTATTAAGCTTAAATGCTGTTAGTTTAGAAAGCTAAGGGAGCCATATAGGTTTATGATTTAAGGCCACTCACTCAGAAAGAGGTAAAGTGTGCTCCTAGGTAGGAGGACTACATTCTACAGGTTTGTTTGACTTTCCATGTTTTTTTAACTTTTTTTTCGCTTTTATAGTTTAAACTTTTAGCTTATTAGCCTATCTTCTTTGTGTGTGCTTAATCTATTATCAATATTACTTAGTTAGTTTAGGTTTTAAATTCTTTAAAGCTTGTGGTTCTAGTTTAATCCATGAGGTTTTCATTACTAAAAGCTTTTGTCATTTAGTTCTTAATTAGCTAGTTGGAGGAGAAACTACTATTTCCTTTTAATAAGCTTGTTAGGTTTTAGTTTTACAAATATGCTTAATTAGGTTGGATTTATCAGTTTCTGTGAGTAGATATATGTTTTAGCTGGTTTTAGTTTTTTTTTAAAATAGTTTTTTAAGTGCAATAAGGTTGGGACAGTTAGATTATTAAGGAGTGTTGTGGGTCAAACATTGGAAAACGGGCCTCAGGTCAAAATGCCTTTTTGGTTTTTCCTTTTGGTATGGGTTGTGGTCTTAAACTAGATTTAGCTTAAGTATTAAACTGGTTTTAAGCTGCTTTGATAATTTGTTAAGTTTAAAAATTGTTTTTTAAAAGTTTTATAAACCACCCTTTTAACTGTGGGTTTTAAAAAAAGCCACAAGTGCTTATTTAGATAAGCACTTGGATTTTGAGTTAAGGTTTCAAAAAGTGTGTGTTTTAGAGTGTTAAAAAACAAGTTCTGCTTTGGTGGGTTCAACACACTTGGGGTCACAAGCTGTCAACACCCCTTGGTCTTTTGACTTTTGAGTCAAAAACCACCAAGTGTTTTTAGTAGCAGTTTTAAAAAATCCAAAAGCCCTTTTTCACTTTACAAATTCAGCAAGTTAAAATGATTTTTAAAAGTCAAAAATTGGTGCACAAATCCATTTGCTAGGGTACTTTAGCTGTTTAAGCTTAATTTCTTATTTTGAGCTTATTTGACAGCTTTTAAAAAGCTGTCAAATAAGCCCTTTGATTTTAGCCTTAATCTCCCCTGGTGCAAAGGGGAGATTTTAAGCCATCTCTTCTTAGCTTTTAAGTGTTCTAAAGTCTAATTTCTTGGCTTATTTAGAGAGCCCATAAGCTCTTTATTAAGCACCTTTCATTTCAGACCTTAAGAAGCTTATTAGATAGCTTATTTTTAATCCCAAAGTTGCCTCATCACTGTTTTTGCTCAAGCTTAGCTGTAGAGATTGCTTATTTTTCTTTTTGACTCATTCAGCTTATTTAATAAGCTCATTGTTGCTCTTATTAGCTTATTAAGATAGTGTAGTTAGTAGTTTTGCTTATCTCTCATTTTCTTTGCTTATTTGAGTGCCAAGTTTAGCTCTTTTTGCCTTTTAAAGCTTGTTTCAGCTT
This sequence comes from Tanacetum coccineum, assembly GCA_026074375.1. NCBI lineage: Eukaryota > Viridiplantae > Streptophyta > Magnoliopsida > Asterales > Asteraceae > Tanacetum > Tanacetum coccineum. The sequence continues at coordinate 10,459 of BQNB010074548.1, read as the reverse complement.
CTGTCACTTAAGCCTTTTAACAGCTTATTAGTTTTAGCTTTTAAGCACTTAAGTGCTTATTTAGAATAAGTTTAGTCCCCTTTAGCTTATTTTAGTCCAAGCCTAGCTTATTTGTCCAAGGTGTCCAAAAAGACTTAGCATTTTTTAGCTTTTAAGCCCTTTTAAGCAAACTGTCGTTTTTATAAGCTAATTTTCAGCTTATTTACAGCTTTTCATAAAAAGCTGTAGTTGATTGCTTCACAAAGTTTTTCCAAAAAAAAAAGAGGGAAAGACAAGGGGTCCGGGTGAGCAAGACTCGAACCCGGTACCCCTCGATACATTCCCCCTTTTTTACACACTCATACCGCTGCGCCCTTGGGTCTTTTTCGTTAAAGACTCAAGGGCCTTGTTACTTATACTCATTTTTGGCTTTTAAGCCATTAAGCTGTTAACAGCTTATTGAGGGCTTATTTATAAGCCAACTTTGTGTTTTTTATTTTTCGTAGGATTTTTATAGTATAAAGTATTTTCAGTAAAATTTTCAGAATTTTTCGAAGTCATTTAATATTTTTTATAATTTAATTTAGTTAAAAGTTTAAAAAATTCATAAAAAATACAAAAATTATCAAAAAAATATTTTTCTTTTTTAGAAAATTTTATTTTGTCATATAGTTTGTAGGAAAAATTTAAAACTTTTCGTAGGGTCATTTTTACAACTTTTCATTTTTTAAAGAACGGTCCGGGTGCGGGATTTTGTTGACTCGTTTTTGGGTCAAACGAACTCCGTTTTCGGTCTAGTCTTTTTCATTCTTCGTTATTTGTTCCCTAGAGTAGTTTAGAAGCAAAAATTTCTTCGTAGGGTTAATTTTAAAGATTTTAGGTTTTTCCCCCTTTGTTCGGGATTCGTGCTCTCGTTTTCTAGTTTAATTTCATAATTTCTAGGTTTTTCTTAAACGTTTTTGTTTGTTATTGTTTAATTTGACTTTTCCACACTTTCAATTCAATTCTCTCCTTCAAACTCAAATCTTCGACTGTATCGATTCTCCAGTCCAGCCTCGTTGGGGATAAACGACCCGGGAACACTCTATACTACTTCTCGGTTTTATTGATTCTGCTTTTAGACTATTCTTACTATATATATTTTATATTTTATTATATTATATATATTTTAAGGTGTAGTTTGGACGGATCAGCACGTATTATTAGTCCGGTTAGGAGCTTATGGGAGAAAAAGCCACAAACTACACTTATGAGCTCTTAAGATTTCCAACTAATCCTTGTTTAGCATCTAACTCATAATTAACTCTATCATTTTTCATTCTTCACAAATTTCCATGAATGCTTAGTCTAAAAGTTAAGAAACAAGCTAGAGCACAACACGCTCGATCTAGTCAAAATTTATTCTTATTTTACCAAGCAGGAAAGTCAAAATTATGAAAAAACACTTATTTTATTTTTGAAAAATTTTAAATTTTTTCATTTTGTTTTGGTATTTTGGTGGTAAAAACGAGATTACACGAAAACAACGGCTGCATGCACAATCAAATCGAAGATCCTCCCATACTAGAACAAAACATTATCCTCAATGTTTTAAAGGGTACCTACGTCATACTAAAGTCGTTTATGAATTATGCTAAAGATAAATGTTAGTCGATAAGATTTGAATATTGGATTCCCAAAATGAAGCTAAGGATTTGAAGCTCGAGTGAATGAAGGACAAAACCACGAGCACGAGAGGCTTCAAAAATTGGGGAAATCCTAGACAATAAACCACACAAAACACAAAACACGGATAACGAAAGAGGCGAGCCTCCTCACAAAAACATACTTATTCATTAATAAAACTAAGGGATAAGCATGGGTTACCACCCACGAAGCGCTTGTTTAAGGTCACTTAGCTTGACCCGATCCCCCATACTTGAGCTGGTCAAGGGGGATAGAAATGGAAAAACGAAACATCCAAGTTATGAATTTCCCCTCCATAAATCATCATCGGGCTTTCAGAAATGAGCTGGAAAGATTTAGAGTCCCGATGAGATAAGAGATGAGGAGATTTCTCCTTATCCACAGCAAGAATACCAGGATTGACAACTTTGTCCACATTTTCGGATGAAAATGGAAGCAAAGTGTCAATCACTGGTAAAAGAGGATCATGGATGAATGAGATAGAAAATTCATTCCGTGATAGAAATATCTTGGATTGGACTCCAATGAATATCCCTGGATCGAAAATCTTGTTTCTAGTTCTAGAAGGAAAAGAAACTACAAGGTCGGATCCAAGGGAATCACTAGAAATAGTGAAATCCGAATCTAGATGAAAGGTGGGATGGGTGGGTAAAACATTAGGCACATGAACTCTCAGTTCTCTTTTCGGATTATCAAAAATATCCTCCACCATATCCATAGTGAAATTGCCCAGCTCGGGCTTAATCTTAAAGTAGAAATGATCATACTCCGATAGAGATATGATGTGAGCGAGTTCACCGACGAACTCCTCATGATAAAAGTCACTCCTATCAGCAAGAGGAAACAGATTGATCGAAATATCAAAGATGAACGAATCATATTAAGAAAAATCAGCATGAGTAGTGGTACTGCCACTACTCTTCTCTTCCAGATTAAAGCAAAAAGTTTCAGATTCTGGTAAAGAATTATCAAAGGTGTTAGTCTCCTCCAAGAAAAAATTAGGAGATGTGGAGGAAGACTTGGTCACAAAATCAGAAGATGGAGTGGGATTATCTTTTAATGCTTCGATCTTAGCAATAAGAAGAACCACCTCTAAGTGACCGAGGAGCTCAGGATCAGAAGGCAATGAATCGACATAATCGATGTCTTCACTATAGGGAGAATCGTCATCAGTCGAAGAATAATCATTGTTGGAATCGATGACAGTTTCGGAATCATCTTTAAGAGTTTATGGAGGGCGAGGAAAAACATTATCATACATCAAATTTTTACATAAAAACAGATATCTCCCTATCGATCATAGTCCGGCTTTCAACAATTCCTGGTGGAATTAGAGCGATAAGAGCGAGTTCACCGGCGAACTCCTCGAGAAGGAAATCAATCTTAGGAGAAGATATCACGTTATCACGATTAAGCACGGATTCAATTAGACTAGATTCGGCATTAAAATGATCATTACCATTTCCCGGTGGAATTGAAATGATATCATCTAACACCTCATCCTTTTTCGGAGAAGAATCATCACAAACGGGCAAATCACATTCACTTTCGGATATACCATCGGACTCACTTGGGGTATGGACAAGGTCCTCAACACTAGACTTTATTAATTCGTCCGATTCTGTTTCCGGAATAGTGTCGAGATGCTTATCCTCCATTATAAGAGAGTCCGATTTTGGTAAATCGGGTGTGATTGCGGAGGAGAATTTCTTGAGATATTCTTGTGTAGCAAAAGAATACTCGTCGTCGTCATCATCGTAGCAAATGGGAATCTTCCGATATTGCGAAGGCTCGGGAGTATAAGTATCAAGATTAACCACTTGTTCTTGCCGTTGTTGTAACCAAGTTTGAAACGTCTCACGAAGCTTACTCATAGAATCATCCATCACTTGTTGAAAGTCTCTATGAGCTTTTAGATGATCATTCATTGAATCAATATGATCGATGAAAAATTGCGAGGGTTGAAATTGGTCAAAACTGGAAGAATTAGAATTATCAAAATTTTGGTTCATCGGTTGACACTAAAAAGTTTCATAAGGACCCCCGCAATTTTCACAACAAGGTTTTTAGAAGATCACTTGTTGACATCGAAAAGTCTCATGCGGGCCCCCACAGCGGATACCACAAATATATTATTGTTGAAAACATTGAAAATTTTATAGGAAATTAAAGTCTTGATTGTAACACGATTCCAGATTATAGATAAACAGAACTTGAGGTGGACAATCATGACCATAATGAGCATCGTTCCCACAAATCTCATAAGAATACGTCGGGGGTTGTGAAGGTGGGTTGAAAACGTTAGGAGAGTCATCGACAAAATTAGGAGTGGAATCATAAGTGAATGAACTTCCATCTCTAGAATAGCATGTCGGATCGAAACTTGGCAAAGTTTGTGGGAGCTCATTAATGGTTTGATTGTTGTATGGTTCCGGATTAGAGATAATTGGAACTTTCAGCGGACAATTATAGCCATAATGAGCACCTTTCCCACAAGACTCGCAAGTACATCGTCGACAAAAGATATCGTCTAACGAATCACCACACCCGTAACAAAAATGATGGTCGATTAGTGGAGGACTTTGTGAAACATTTTCGGAAATATTTGGAGAATCATGTAAAGAATTCGGATTCGGATTATTTTCGTATCTTGAAGCACAAATCAAACAAAGTCCTTTGCTAAGACCACTTCCACAACTCATGCAAGTACATCGTTGACAAAATTCACCATCTCCTAACACATCTTTACAATGAAAGCAATAACGTTGGTTGGACGAAAACGCGTGGGGATGTGGTGGTGAATCGGGTGCTTTATTAGAATCATAAATAAATTTGCCAACGAAACTCATATTCGACAATAACATTCTTTATTATACCAAGATATACAAGACGAACATTCTTTAATCGTATAAATATGATTTAAACGATAATCGAGTGACGCCATAAGAATTAAACAATATAGAGGGTTAAGAAAATAATTAAATGGATAAGAAGAAAAAGAAGATTATTTTTGGTTTTTCGGGTTTTTTAAACAACATATTTTATTAGAGGACAAAACGAGATCGAATAACTTAAACCAATAATCAACTTGTTTCACGGTAGCTCTCTAAAAGAAAAACGCACAAAGGAGCGGAGGAGCGGGAAAGCGCGAAGCTATTAAAATCCTTCTCCTTTCGGGTCGTAGTTCCTCGGAACAAGCCTCCTTATACCCCTCTTTTAGTTTGTTTATCAATTAAAGGTGAGTCGTACCTCCCAAGTGACACAAAGGCAAGTTTTAAATCTTTTGTTGTTTTTAAATACTTTAGGAAAAGTATTTATGATTATTTGATAATATATTCACAAAAATAGAGCAAATAAAATATTTTTGTACTTTTATATTTTTATAACAAGAAAATAACTTCACGAGGAAGGGTATTCAAGGCACAACAAACTTCAACTCGATAATCGTCTCACGACATCCCTGGCAGCGGCGCCCAAAATTGATTCAAATCCTTTAGTACATATATAAATACAATATATATAATAAATATATATAATATAAATATATAATAATAAGGATAAAAATCAATAATAATAAAGATAAGTAAGTGTTTCGCGAGGCTTTTGAAAGGATTTCACTTTTATCGAAAGCAAAACCCTAAAAACCTACCCGGGTCGTTTCCTAACGAGGAATGCAATAGAAAGTCGTTTGTCGGTTTGATATTTGATGTTTGAATAACAAAGAATTGATTGGATTTGATTTTTAAAACTACGAGAAAAATAATTAAGGCAAACTAAAGATGAAAGTTATTAAAGCTAAACCCTACAAACAATAACGGGAATCCTAAAAAACGCGACTTAAAACCTAAATTATCAAAATTTAATCCTAAAATGATTATTTAACTTTTTATAAATCCTAAGAGACAAAAATGTAAAAACAAAGAAAACTAAACCAAAAATGAAAGCGTTTAAAGCTTAAAATCACGAAAAACGTGAACGGGATCTAATCCCGTTCTTTAAAAATTCAAATTCTAAAATTTTAACCCTGCGAGAGCAAATCTAATTTTCTACAGTCCTATTTGATAAAAGAAAATTTTCAAAAAAAGAATTATATTTTTTTGACTTTTTTTATAATTTATTATGAATTAAAAACATATTTTATCTAAATTAATTATAAAAAATACTAAACGAAATTGGAAAAATCTGAAAAAATGCAAGAAATTACTTTAAGCTATGAAGAACCTAGGAAAAATACGAACTTGGACAAACAACTTATAAATAAGCTAAAAGATGCTGAATAGCTTAAGGGCTAAAAAGCCCTTAAATACAAACCACTTGGGACTTATAACGAAAAAGTCCCAAGGGCGCAGTGGTGTTGGGTGTGTGAGTTAAGACGTTTGGTTGAGATGGTAGAGGTCAGGGGTTCGAGCCCTGCTCACCCTTGCCTTCCCCTTTCCCAAACGTTTTTATTTTGGAACATTTTTTTGAAAAAGTTTTATAACTAAAAAATAAGCAAATTTAAAAAATGCAACTTTTTTATAAAATTAAAAATAAGCTGGAAAAGCTAAAAGAAGATGACAGACTAGCTTTTTTTACACTTAGTGATAAATGGCTTAACAGTTTGGCTAATTTAGGACAAATAAGCTAGTGGAATTGAAAAATAAGCTAAAACGGATGGTACACTACACCTAATAAGCAAACTTCAATGAAATAAGCAATTGAAAATAGGCAGAAAAGTAAAAAAAAAGCAAATAAGCAAAGTGGGCAACACTGGCAGACAAAACAGCCACAAGGGCACTTTTGGGCTTATTTTTAAGCCCTTAAGTGGATCCTTATGGCTTAATGAGGCATACCCCTAAAAACTTTGACCTACAAGCTACTAAAATCAACAATTAGAAAATAGTTTGAAACTTAAATAAGCTAGGAAAAAGCTTGAAGAAAATGTTGTATCACACGGATTTGCTACTTTTTGGTTTTTCCTAAAAAGACAACTAGGTATGTGTAGGCCTAAATTAAACCATGAAAAGAGTTTATAAAAGCTAAAATAAGCTAAAATAGATGAAAATCACCAACCAATGAGCTTATGCTCTTAATTTCAGATCCTAAAAGCAATTTTAACTAAACTAATTTTTAAAATGAAAAAGGGCTTTTGACTTAGAAAATAAAATGACAGATTTTGTCAAACACAAAGGTAAACTAAATGGGCATTTAACTACTGCATTCTAACACAAATAACAACACAAAAACAACTCTTAAAAGCTATTAAAAAGATCTTAATCAAATAAGCACTTTAGAAACTATTTTGTCACCACGGTTTAAAACACCTATTAGAAAGAACTCAAAACAAACTTTCAAACCTTAAAACCTTTGAAAATAGCTTATAAGAGCTTAAAGATAGCTTGCCAAAAGTGGTCAAGTGACCCAAAACCATTTTGTACTCATTTTGACCCATTTTAACCCTTAACCCAAACACCCCTTTAAAAATTTGATTTTTCATTTTAACTTATAAAAAAGAAATTTTAGCCAAGATTTTGAAAGACAAGTTATAAGCTAGCAACAAAAAGCACCAATAAGCACTTTCTAACAGATTATAAGCACTAATGATAAGCAAACAAGAAAAAGCTCAAAATAGCTAAAAACAAGCCTATTTATGAAAAACTTAAACAAATTATTTCTAACCTACACATAAAGCATAATAAGCAATGAAAAGACATAATGAGCATAAATAAGACAAATAGAAGCAGGTTTAAACACTAAATAAGCAAATAAGTAGATTGAACTAGATAAGACAGAAATAAGCTAAATAAAAGGACATAAGGACATACTTAAGCCTTTGCTCGAAACAAGGCTATCAAATGCTCAATGAGCTTATCAACAAGCTTTGGCTTATCCAAATAAGCCAGTAAATACCCATAAGCTCTTCCATTGTAATCTTATCTTCCAAATTAGCTATTTGAGGTGATTTTTGAGTAAAAGAGCTTTAAAACAGGATATTAAGTTTAAACTTTTTGAGAAAGCTTAAAAAGATTTTGCAGATGTAAAATTAACTTATGGAAGGCTTGTGAAATGACTTTTGAAGTAAATAAGCTAAATGTGTATCAAGAACTTACAAGAAAGATTTTGCATAAAACTTAAATTTCATTAAAACAGTAAAAGCTTACAAGACTTAAAAGTGAATGACAAAATTACATAAATCTCAAAAACATTAAAAGTAAAACTATTCTACTCTTTGTTATGTTTACAAAGAAAGGCCTAACTACTTATATCAAATGCTAAACTGTAGGGTCATATGCTTGTTGTGCTTTTGTTGTGAGAGGAAAACGTAAGCCTCATCCAAGCCCTTCATTCCATCTTGGTCATCAAGCAATTTAATTCTTGCCCTCCATTTTCTTGTCTTAACCCTTTAACCAATGGGATAAGTAGGGATTGCCAGCATGGCACTTGGGGTTTTGGAGTGGGGTAAGTATGTGAAGTTCAGGGAGAGCGATAGTGACATATGAATAGTAGCACGTAGGTAGAAGGGATGGGTGAACAAGGTTCTTAGCAGAAAAATGAGTTTTTGGGTTAACAGGGTATAGGTTTGGGGAATTGGCAAAATTGGTCCCTTAAAGTGTATAATATTGTTGCAACCACAGTCCTTGTGGTATGCATCTTTGGTCCTTAGAGTTGGGTGGATATTACACCGTTAGTCCTTTTGGACTAACAATGTTAGTCCTTAAGGACTAATGGTGTAAGGTGTAAAAGGTGTATTGGGTTAAATGGTTGTTAAGGGGGATTGGGCTAATGATTTAACTGTTTGGGCCATTTGGACTTAAAAAGGGACTTGGCCCTTTTAAGCTTTTAACGGCTTATAAGTCTTCACATAATACCTTAATGGGCTGACCCGGCCCATTAGATGGGTACGGGTGGGCCCATTAAGTATTTATTCATTTTCGGCATTGGCTTTGACCTTTGAATTTTTAGACTTTGACTTTGTCTTTTTCACGCTTTTCCATTCTGTGCTCAATTTTGTTGTTTTTGGTTTGTTTTTTGTTCTTTTGTCGGATATCCGTTTCCTGCACAATATAAATGAAAACATACAAATACAATTTATTTTTGGTGTGTTTTTGGCCATTTAAGTCCGTTTTTAAAGGTCAAAGGTATGTGTATTTAAGCACATACCACATATCATCCTGAAACCGATAGACAAAGTGAAAGAACCATCTAAACACTCGAAGACATGCTTCGAGCTTGTGTTATAGATTTTGGAAAAGGATGGGAAAAACACTTACCATTAGTAGAATTTTCTTACAATAATAGTTACCATGCTAGTATTAAGGCGGCACCATTTGAGACACTTTATGGTCGAAAGTGCAGATCACCTGTTTGTTGGGCCGAAGTTAGAGATGTTCAACTTATGGGACCAGAAATAATCCATGAAACCAGTGAGAAGATAGTGCAAATTCAACAACGCTTGCAAGCTACAAGAGACCGACAAAGAAGTTATGCCAATATAAGATGAAAGCCTTTAGAATTTCAAGTTGGAGATTGAGTTATGTTAAAAGTGTCACCTCGTAAAGATGTCATCCAATTCCGAAAACGAGGAAATCTTAACCCTCGGTACATTGGACCTTTCAAAATCCTTAAACGTATTGGCCTAGTGGCATATAAACTTGAGCTTCCTGAAGAGCTAAATAATGTCCACGGTACTTTCTACGTTTCTAATCTAAAGAAATTCTTATCTGACGAATCCCTTGTCATTCCAACGAAAGAGCTTCGATTCGATGACAAACTCAACTTTGTGGAAGAACCAGTAGAGATCATGGATCGAGAAGTCAAGCAACTGAAACAAAGTCGTATTCCTATAGTCAACGTAAGATGGAACTCCAAAAGAGGACTAGAATTTACGTGGGAATGCGAAGATCAAATTTGTGCCAAGTATCCACATCTGTTTTCAAATCACTCTGGCATCCAACTAAATCTCTGGACAATATTTCTTTTAAGGGAGGGAGACTATAACAACCTGTAATTTTCATCAATGTAATTATCCATCTATTAAATTAGATGCACTGTAATATCCATCTATTATATATACCACATTTTTATAGGGAAATTTTTTGCTTTATCTCATTATGCAAAAAAACTTGCATCTCTAAAGTAAACGAGCTCACGCAACCTTCACCAATACCATCTATATCTATGAATATATCATGTAATCATCCTAATATGTCAAGTCTTATCTTAATATCATTTTTACCAAGTACATAATCCATTTAACATACCATTTACAACGTTATATCAAAATAGACTTTATCCGTTAATGTTTATATCAAAACCCAAATATATGTAATGTATACATATAAAATGAATGTGCAAACCTTCAAGCATGTGTACAAGTGTACAATGCACAACATTTGAAATATATTTTCCCTCCAATTCAATGTATAACTCATTTAAGCTAAATGTACAAGTCAATAATGCAAGAAAACCAAACTAGGTTATTTTACCTCCTAAATCACTTTAGTTTCTTACCACCACTCTAGCACAAGGTACAAGCACTTAATGCATGATTTCTAAACCCTAAACCTAAACCTTAAGTCATCTTAAAGCCTTAATCTAAAACCCTAAACCCTAAACGAAACCCTAAAACCCTAATTTCAATTTAAACCTAAAACTAAACCCTAAACATTAATCCTAAACCCTAACCACCCTAATCCTAAACCCCAATACACGTTTTAAAGACTAAAAACCCTAACTCGAAACCCTAAACCACCTGTCACCCTTTTTCTTTCATTTTGACCCATTTTAAACCTAAGCTAGCACCCTAACACCTTAA
>BQNB010074547.1:0-31752 GCA_026074375.1 Tanacetum coccineum | reverse complement strand
GTTTAACTATCGAGCCCGATTCCCAATACTTTCCTATTACAACGTTAACAAATTGATTAACTGAGACTTAAATACATAATGAACGAACTTCATGTTCGACTCAATATTTTGAGGCTAACATGTGCCTATTAGTACTAGAGAACCCAAGCAGAATGTGAACCAATCTGTTGCAACATCCAGTAAGAAAACCGTTGCAACAGACTCCACTGTCAAGAAATCTAGAAACATAACTAGGAAGTTATATGAGCAAGTTAGTAAGACATGCAGTTGGTGGTATCCTAAGTATACTCCACCCGGATATAATTGGAAACCTAAGTCTCAAAAAGGAAATGTTAACCCAAACGTTAGTATGCCTCTAGGAAATGCATCTAGAACTGCTAATATTTTAGAACATAAGACTCCTAGGTGTTCCACTGTGTCCAATACTCCATTGTCTTCTAATTCTTTTGCAGCTCGTCGAGATAATTCTATTCATCGTCGACTCTGGGTGCTCAAAGCACATGACCAGAAATCTCAAACTTCTAACTAATTTTGTGGAGAAATTTCTGGGAACGGTCAAGTTTGGAAATGATCAAATTGCACCTATTCTTGGTTATGGAGATCTGGTTCAAGGAACGATTACTATCAAAAGGGTTTATTACGTCAAATGGCTTAATCAATATTTATTCTCCGTTGGTCAATTCTGTGATGCGGATTTGGAAGTTGCTTTTCAGAAGTCTATGTGTTATTTCCGTGATTTAAAGGGAAATGATCTTCTCACAGGTTCTCGTGGTACAGATTTATATTCCATTACTCTGCAAGACTCAACAACTCCCAATCCAATTTGCTTAATGGCTAAAGCAACATCATCTCAAGCATGGTTATGGCATCGTCGTCTATCTCATTTAAACTTCGACACCATCAACTTGCTTTCAAAGAATAATATTGTGAATGGCCTTCCAAAGCTGAAATTCGTCAAAGATCATCTGTGTTCTTCTTGTGAGCTGGGGAAAGCAAAAAGAAAGTCTTTTCACACTAAGACTACCCCGAGCTTAAAAAGACGGTTACAACTTCTACACATGGACTTATGTGGTCCAATGCGGGTAGAAAGCATTAATGGAAAGAAATACGTTCTCGTAATTGTTGATTAATACTCCCGATATACCTGGACTCACTTCTTGAGGTCTAAAGACGAAACACCTAGAGTTCTCATTGATTTCCTCACACTTGTCCAAAGAGGACTTCATGCTCAGGTTACAACAGTTCGAACTGACAAATGCAAGGAATTTCTTAATAAAACTCTTCATGCATACTTTGCAAAAGAGGGAACAAGACACTAAACGTAAACTGCTCAAACACCTGAACAAAACGGCGTTGTCGAAAGACGGAACCGTACTCTTATTGAGGATGCTCGAACAATGCTAAGCGCCGCTAAACTTCCTTTGTTCTTCTGGGCCGAAGCAATTGCAACAGCATGTTTTACTCAAAACCGTTCACTTGTAATTCCTCGACATGAGAAAACACCTTACCATATCATCAATGCCCGGAAACCGTTAGTTAAGTTCTTTCACATCTTTGGTTCTCTTTGCTATATTGTTAGAGATGGTGAAAATCTTGATAAAATGAAGGAAAAAGGTAATGCATGCATTTTTGTTGGGTATTCTACTCAGTCAAAGGCTTACAAGGTATTTAACAAGAGAACAAGAATAATAGTTGAACAATTCATTTAACTTTGATAAATGCCCAAATGGCGTCAGATCACGTCAGTTCTGATCTCGTTCCACAATGTCCAACTACGGAACTTGAACAAGACATTTTAAGTCCAGGCTACGAAAAGTCCCTAGAAAATGTCCTCATGTTGCAGGAGACATTAACACGTCAATGAGCTAGATTGAGCTTTAATAGTTCCCGATGTTCAGTGAATTACTCAATGGAAATTCTCCAACACTGTTTATGTCAAAGTCTTTCTGCTGTACATTTGCTGCAGATAACCCTGATAAACCGTCAACAACATAACACAACTCACACTTCTAAGTACCTTCTACAACAACCGATGTTTGCAGATCCTCCTCCATTGAACATTTCATTCAACACATCAACCCAACTCAAGACCAACTGTCACTGGCAACCGTAAACATTATATCAAGCAGAAACCAATACATAAAATCATAGTTTGACGACATGAATTTTACAACATCTTCAGTACACTTGGAACAAGATCAAGGGGAACATCGTCTCGTCATGTTGATACCGACAAACATGCATACTTCTATCCAACACCACCCTCCGCACAACATTGGACAAAAGAACATCCTTAAACAAGTCATGAGAAATCCTTCCACAATCCAGTAGAACAAGACGTCAGCTAGGAAACAGATGGTGTAGATGTGTATGTTGCGCACTCACCGTGAGTCGAACCGAACCAAAGAACATCAAAGAACCATGGCGTGATTCTGCATGAAAGAATCAAATGCAGGAAGAACGTCATCCTTTAGCTCGACTAGATGTAATGGGAATTAGTCCGACAGACCACTTGCAAAATGTCATTAACTAAAAGTGCTCTGTAAAAACAAACGTGAAGAAGGAAAATACTGTCAATACGCACAAATCCGTCTTGTGGCTAAGGATATGGCTACAATAGGAAGGAATAGATTTCGAATAGTCATTTGCAACCAGTTGCTCGGTGGAATCTGTACGAGTTATTCATTGCGAATGCTGCACACAAAATCAATTACAGTGTACCAATGGACGATAAAACATCATTTTCTTTACGTTCCTACTGAAGGAAAAGTATACTAAACAACCAATGGATTTTGGTTGACCCTAATCAACCTGACAAAGTTAACCGTCTCTAAACGCATATATGGTCCTCAACAAGCAACCTAAGAGCTTGGTATGATGAACATCTCCAACTCCTTCCTGGGTATCCAAAGGATTCTCAAAAGTTCTATTGATCTAACTCTGTTCATAACCTAAACATAGGAAGACATACTGCTTGTGCAAAGTTTACGTTGAGTGACATCATTTTTGGTTCTACAAACACAAAACTTTCAAGAACGATTTTGAAAACTAATGCAGCATCATGATTGATAGTCTATGATAGGGGAAGCTGAAATACGTTATCAATTCAGATCCACCAATCCCCTCGGGTATCTTTATAAACCCAAGCTAAGTATGCTCAAAAGATACTAAAAAGCATGTATGACCTCATGTGATAGCATGGTACAACCAAAAGCTACAAAAACACCTGATGCTGACGGTTGAGTGTACTCCTGATCGAACAAACGAAATAACGTAGTAATGGTCTGAGACACTCATGTACCTAACAGCATATACTCAATATTGTACATGCAACATGTTAATTGTGCTCGCTATCAGCGAAACCGACGAGAAACATCTCAATGCGTTTAAATGAATACTTCTGTACCTTAAAGACTCCATTCAACATGTTCTCTGGTATCCGAAGGACACCTTTCGAACTAACTGCTTTTTTATAGATTCGGATCATAGTGGGCTGTCTCGATTCACGTAAGAGCACATCTGGGTGGCATACAAATTCTAGGTGGTGATAAGTTAGTCAGCAGTCAATCCAAAAAGCAGGAACCTGCATCTTCAATGTCTTCACAGAAGCTGAGTATGGTCGTTTATCTGGCCGTGTTGCCCACAAGTTCTATGGAAAGAGAACTCAGCTCACAGATATGGCTTCCACTTTGATACAATACCTATTTATTGGTGACTCAAAGGCAGCCATAGCCATCTCGTGCAATCTTATCTAGCATTCTCCGACCAAACAACATCGATGTCAGTATCACTTCATAAAGAACAGGTTGAAAGGGTATTGTTGAATTATTCTATGTCGGAACTGAATACCAGGTTAGCTTGACCTTGTTACTAAAGCATTAATCGGTAAGATATATTAAGTATCTTGTCAGACGACTCGATATGATATGTTTTGACTCTAGATAACTAGGAGATTCTCTGCAATTGAATCTGCTTGATCCAACATACATCAATTTGTAAATATTTCATTCTCTCTTTATATTTATTTAAAATTTTTTTGAAAAAGAAATGACAAAAAAATAAAAACCAACAAAAAGAAAATAGAAAAATATAAAACCATAGAAAACAAAATATAAAATCAGAAAAAAATTCAAAAATAACCAAAAAGAATCTTCTCGACATGTCTCTTGGAATCGATAACAAATTTTACGTCCTAGAAAGTTGATTAACATCGACACGGGCGTTAAAAGAAGTTCAGCGAGAGTTTCAAATACTTTCAAAACATGTCATTTCGAAATTTTCTTAATGACTTAGTACATTTCAGTGTCAAACTCGGTCCCCGATGAGATAGGGAAGGTACCTCAGTGCGCTTACTCTAAAAATAGAAAGAATCTTCTATCATGTTTTTAAAATCGTTGAACACAATTTTCTTCAAATAGAACTTTCAATGTCAAATTGTCTACAAAAAAATTGTGGTATTATTTCCATTATAAGTATATTTGTTAAAATTTGTGTGTTCAACAACTCCTCCTCGAATAATTTTTCAAAGAAGTGTAGTCCGTAGAATGTCATTTTATGTGAATCAATTTGCTGATGGGGAGCTTTTTTAAACAAAGATTTTTTAATGTGTTGGATACATCACACACATGCCAATTTTATGTAATCCAAACACATTCTGTAAATAAAATGTGGAAAACTTAAATTCATTTATTAATTATCACACGTTCACTAAGGCATCTCACTCGTCTTAACAATTTGTGGTGTCATATCAATTTTCAATTCAAATGTCAAGTTTTAAATAAATATTGTATCCCACATATACATTGAAGGGACTGTCGAAATCTAATTCATGCAAATCATGGATAACTTTTTTCTCCGGCCCATGGAATTCTTCATGTCAAATTTTCATCAATTGGGTATTTCAAATACGAAGTGTTTTATTATCTCTTAAAATAAGGGGAGAAAATGTGATTAAAATATTATAACGAATGTGATTCTTTAAAGGACTCTAAGTGCAGCTCTTCCTTCATGTCTAAAAACTTACGAATCTCAAGCACATGTGTAGGGGGGTATTTGAAAATAACAATGTCAGAAAATGGTTTATGGTTCGATACCTTAATACCCAACACCCAATTAATATCACAGCCGATCTGAAAGTCATTAAGGTGGGGTTAGGTTAGGAATAAGTTCCTACGATTCCAACCAAACTGGAGGGATCTACCCAATGACACTCCATAGTTAGAAATAGCAGTCCTTATGGATGATTGGATAAGAATTTGTATAATGGAAAAATGACGACTAAGATTGAACCTAACACTAGAACAATCAAATACAAGGTGTAGTAATGAAGTCTTGGTAAGCATTGAAGGGGTTGAATAATAAAAAAGAAATGTATGGATAAAGGGTGAAAAGAAAGAATCCCTCCACACAACTTAGGCAGAAACCAGGTCAATACATAATCTATCAAAATCACAAAAAAATTGTTGAATATAGGGGGGTGGGGGGAAGATGACATCATGGACCCAGTGATGCAATGCACAACCCTTCCCAGCCATTCGGGTTTCTCTCAAAAGAAACTTGTCTCATTTGTCACGGAGATACACACGTTATCTATTGACATCTCACTCTGAGATTTGTTTGATATTGATAAAGGTGGCAAGTCTGCTTCCACAGCCTCCATTACTAAAACACAAAAGTGCACAAATCGAGTCTAGAGCCAAGAAGAGATCAAAGTATAAAATCTCATTATGCACCCAATGTCAAATACACTTGTTAACACCATAAAGTTCACAAGTTTGTAACAAAGAGTCCTACGCATTATCCTGTAGAGATCATGCCAAACATCTGAGAGATACTTAAGTATACACGAATGAAGATGGAAATCCTGCTTGAGAGCCAAGCATCAAACAAGCTCATGGTAAGGTGACTTGCAAGATTCTAAATGATCAAGATTGTGATAATTGGATAGTCAATCTTTGGTCCAGTAAATGAATTGACACTTAATCCAGAAAGAATAGTAACCTATCTATTCACTCTTACAATGTTGTCTGCTTTGAGACTACCGGTAATGAGAACTAGCAAGCATGGTTGAAATCTAATACATCGTGTTAGAAGATCCTAACGCTTGAGCTGAAAACCCTGTCAAAGAGAAATTCTTATGAATCTGACCTTGATCATTAAGGTATAGTATAATATAGATAAAAAACATTTAAATCGGAGTTAATGCAACCGAACTCAAGATGAATTGACAAATCCATAATCATCTTTTATGCTATCTAATTTAATTTCAAGGATAAGACGACGTGTTGCAGCCTCATTCCCATCCGAGCGAAGTCACCTACTATGGCTTCCCATGCTTCTTCACCACTTAATTCCCCAAGGTTCCCGTCTTCTGCAAAGTCAAGGTCCATTCGGGTATAGTCATGATCATAAAAGAATTAAGTAAGGGACCATAAATCGAGGCCATGATGAGGGACTCTTTGATTAAGGTTTATGAAACAGTCCACGAAACGTAGCTATATTCAACCTTGATGTTGTTGGAAACACAAGGATAAAATCTTTGGAATGGAAAGGTTGTGGTTCGTGGAGGGTTTTGAAAGGGTGTAGTTGGTGGTCTTTCATACATCATGATGGTGAATGAAAGAGTGATTTACAGACAAAAGGCACAAAGAAAAGATAGACTACAAGAAAGCTAATAAAAAAAATTCTCACTTGATAGGAATCAAGCGAGTAGAACTAAGTTAAACAATGATCGAAACCTAACTATTCCTGGCACATTGGCGCCAAAAACTGATTGCAATCTCGTAGGACTTCAACAAGAAGTTTTTACAACTCCCTATGGCAGAGTACCTAACCGTCGTAGTAATATATAGGCAAGACTCGGGGGTGTTACCGTTCTCAAGGGGAATAGGTTATTAAGAGTTTGGATCACGGTCTAAAACATAAATTCTAGGTGTAGGAGAGAAGATTATTTTTGTGTTTTTATATTTTTATAGAAAGAAGGAAAATTTATGTTTGAGAAGATCGATTGAAAAACTACAAAAAAAACTAATTGATAAACTAAATCTACTGGTGATAACTTTATGATAAAATAAATTATTACTTAATCATTGCATTACTATCCGATGTTTCTCCTAAGTCATGTTGCCTTTTCACACTTGAAAAAGAATTACGGCGAATCCGCGTCTATTTAATATTTCGTTAAGGCAAAGCACAAGTAAGGTAGTATGAAGACTATTACAAGGCCCCTAAGAGTATATTAAATACGTGTGAAATGCCTTAAGAGGGAGCAACCACATAAGGGGCAAGGTAGTATGAAGACATGTTAGCCTTAATTATATTAAGTCAAACATGAATGTTATCTGTCTTACAAAGTCATACTAGGTCTTGTATTGTAATAGGCTAGTCGTGTTCAATTGCTTGGCCGTAATCTAATATTGTCCGTGTTTCGGGCTCAAAGCCCAGATTAAACAAGCCGGACCCATTAGAAGCTCCATAACTCCTCACTTAAGGCACAAGGTATAAATATCCCTTCACCACACTTGGTGAAGGGTGTTGGTTGCATTTTTCCCATCACTTGTAACTTCCCATTTTTTTCTCTAATCTAACTTTCTTTCTTGTTTCTCTCTCTACTTTCTCTCTCTAAGATTCCATCTTATTTCTAGCATCTTGGTATAGATTATAGTTGTGTAATGGATTAAATACATGGGATAACAAGACAGTTACCCTATGGTATCCTTTCTAAGCGCTTGCGTTTCTCTAGATGTGTCAACAACGATACAGACAAAAGCTGGTTTTCTAAGGCCTACCGTGCACATTCATCAACAAGAAGCAACAGTAAAAGGATCTACAATCTGACTTTCATGCAATCATAAGCAAATACAAAGGAGGGTTTTGCCTCTCATGTTATAAAGGAAGTAAGAAGATAAATCAATCACACAACACATAGACATATTTAATGATTAATGATGAATAACCTTACTTGAATTAAAACATGGATCCAAGGTAGTACAATAGGGTTTTGAGGCCCTAAAAACAACCTATGAAGCTATAACCAGACGATGGTCCGTCTCCCAAAGTTTATACAAAGTTATCCCATAATGTTACACAACTAGAACCCTAAAATCGGTTATTGTAATAATAGAGGTAATCACGGGCGATGGCGTCAGGACCATAACGCGACGCCATCGCCGTGATACCTCTATATATACAAAACCGATTTTAGGGTTCTAGTGTGTAACTTTTGGGATAACTTTGTATAACTTAGGGAGACGGACCCTAGTCCTTGTTATAGCTTCATAGGTTGTTTTTAGGGCCTCAAACCCTAATGTACTACCTGGATCATGTTTTAATTCAATAAGTTATTCATCATTAATCATATACAAAAATTAATATGTCTATGAGGGGGGGGGGGGGGGGGGGGGGGGGGGGGGGGGGGGGGGGGGGGGGGGGGGGGGGGGGGGGGGGGGGGGGGGGGGGGGGGTGTTGTGTGATTGATTTAGCTTCTTACTTCCTTTATAACAATGAGAGGCAAAACCCTCCTTTGTATTATCTTATGATTGCATAAAGTCAGATTGTAATCCTTTTACTGTTCATCTTGTTGATGAATGTGCACGTTAGACTTTAGAAAACCAGCTTTTGTCTGTATCGTTGTGAATCATCTAAGAAACGCAAGCGCTTAGAACGGATACAGTAGGTAACTGTCTTGTTTATCCCATGTAATTTAATCATTACACAACTATAATCTATACAAGATGCTAGAAAATAAGATGGAATCTTAGAGAGAAAAGTAGAGCAGAGAAAACAAGAAAGAAAGTTAGATTAAGAAAAAATGGGAAGTTTACAAGTAATGGGAAAATGCAACCAACTACCCTTTCACCAAATGTGTGAAGGGATATTTATACCCTTTTGCCTTAAGTGAGGCGTATGGGCTTCTAAATGCGTCGGGCTTGGTTTAACTTGGGCTTTAAGCCCGAAACACAGACAATATTAGATTATAATCCAAGCCCATTGAACCCGACTAGCCTATTACAATACAAGACCTAGTTAGACTTTGTAAGACCGATAAACATCAGAGTAACTACATATAATAAAGCTTAACATGTCTTCATACTACCTGCCCTTATGTGGTTTGCTCCCCTCTTAAGGCATTTACACGTATTTAATATACTCTTAGGGGCCTTGTAAAAGTCCTTCATACCACCTTACTTGTGCTTGCCTTAACTAAATATTAAATTATAGCCGGACGGATCGTTGTAATTCATTTACAAGTGTGACAGCAACATGAATATAGGAGAAAACAATACTGATAAGAATGCCATATTAATAACTACATTTAATTATCATAAAGTTATCACCAATAGATTAGTTTATCAATTAGTTTAGTTAGTAGTTTATCAAACCAACCTCTCAAACCATAAATTTACCTGCTTTCTATAAAATATAAAAACACAAAAATAATCTTTTCTCAACCCCTAGAATTCTGTTAGACCGTGATCAAGCCTTCACAACCTATTCCCCCTAGAGAACGATAACAACCCTCCGAGTCTTGCCTATACTACTACTACAACGGTTAGGTACTCTGCCTATGGAGTTGTAAAACTTCTTGTTGAAGTCCTATGATGACCGCATCAAGTTTTTGGTGCCGCTGTGCCGGGAATAGTTAGGTTTCGATTATTGTTTAACTTAGTTCTACTCGCTTGATTCCTATCAAGTTAGAATTTTATATCTGTTATATTAGATTTCTTGTAGTCTATCTTTTCTTTGTGCCTTTTTTTGTAATCTTTGCGTTCACCATCATGATGTAAGGAAAGCACCACACTACCACACTTCAAAAACCCACCAACAAACACAACCATCCCATTCAAAGATATACCTTGGTGTTCCAACAACCATCAAATGAATATATCTACGATTCGTGGACTCGTTTCAAAACTTAATCCAAAGATCCCTCATCATGCCTCGATTTCTGGTCCCTTACTTAATTCCATTTATGATCATGTCGACACTATACCTTAATGGAGCGTTGACTTTGAGAAGACGAACCTATAGGAATTAAGTGGTGAAGAGGCATGGAAGCCATAGTAGGTGACTTCGCTGGAATGATGGCTGCAACACCGTCGTCTTATCCTTGAAATAAACGTTTAGCAATAAAAGATGAATAAGGCTTGTCATACAATCTTTGAGTCGATTCATTAAACCACGAATTCCTGTTTTTATAGTATAAATACTATACCTATGATCATAATCTCAAAGACACTCCCTTGACAGAGGGTTTCCAGCTCCAAGCGTAGATCTTCTACAACAGATGTATTAATTTCTCAATGCTTGCTAGTTCTCATTACCCGGAACGGCTCCAAGCAGACAACATTGTAAGAAGTGAACATGATAGTTACAATCTTTTCTGATTAAGTCGTCAATTCATTTACGGACCAAATTGATATCCAATTATCACAAGTTTGATTCATATAGAATCTTGCAAGTCACCTACCAAGAGCTTGTTTGATGTTGGCTCAAGCAGGATTTCCATCTTCACTGTGAATACTTAAGTATCACTCAGATGTTCTGGCAAGATCTCAAAGATAATGCGTAGGACTCTTTGTTACAACATGTGACTTTAAGGTGGTTCAACAAGGTAATTTTGACATTGTGTGCTAATGAGATATATACTTTGATCTCTTCTTGGCTCTAGACTCGATTTGTCACTTGTGTTTTAGTAAATCGAGGCTGGTGCAGACTGCCACCTAATCATGATCAACAAACTCAGAGTGAGATGTCAATAGATAACGTGTGTATCCTGTGACAAATGAGACAAGTTTCTTTTGAGGAAACCCGAATGGATGGGAAAGGGTTTGTGCATGTGCATCACTGGATCCATGATTCATCTTCAAATATCAACAATTCATTTTGTGATTTTTGATAGATTATGTATTGACCCTTTTCTGCCTAAGTTGTGTGGAGGGCTTCTTTCTTTTTACCCTTTATCCATACATTTCTTTTTCATTCTTCAACCCCTTCAATGCTTACCAAGACGTCATTACTAACACCTTGTTGTGATTGTTCTAGTGTTAGCTCAATCTTAGTCAGCATTCTTCCCTTATACTCATTCCTGCTCCAATCATACTAAGACTGCTTTTTCTAACTATGGAGTGTCCATGGTAGAAATCCCTCCAGTTCTGGTTGGATCGAGAGACTTATTCCTAACCAAACCCGACCTTATGAATTCAGACTCTCGTGAATTAATAGGTTGTGGGTATAAAAGATCGAACCTAAAACCATTTTCTGACATTGTTATTTTCAATACCCCCCCCTACACCATGTCTTCGTATTCGAAATTTTTTAGCACATGAAGGAAAGAGCTGCACTTAAGTCTTAAAGATCACATTCTTCTATAACATAATTTAAATTCACATTTTCTCCCCATTATTTTAAGATAATAAAACACTTAGTAATTGAAATACCATTTTGATGAAAATTTGACATGAAAAAATTCATGGGGAGAAAAATTACACCACGATATTGCATGAATTCAGATTCCGATAGCTCCCCTTCAACAGTATATGTGGGATACCAATATTTATTAAAACTTGACATTATAATGAAAAATTGATATGACACCACAAAATATTGAAGACGGAGAGAGATGCCTAAGTGAACAGTGTATATTGACATTATAAGTTTCCACATTTTAATTAAACAGATCTGTTTTTGGAAACATAAAATTAGAACATGTGTGAGATGTATCCAACACATTAAAATGCTTTGTTTTTAAAAGCTCCCCCTCAGAAATTGATTCACATAAAATGACATTCTACGTACTACAATTCTTTGAAAATTTCGAGAGGGGGTGGGAAAGGGGGGGGGGGGGGGTGGGGGGGGGGGGGGGATGTTGAACACTACAATTTTAAACAAATACAACTTTTAAGTAAAAATACCACAAATTATAATGTAAGACAATTGAACATTGAAAGTTCTATTTGAAAAATTGTGTTCAACGATTTTAAAAACTGATAGAAGACTTCCTCTTCTATTTTAGAGTAGAGCGCACTGAAGCGTACACTTCCCTATCACATTGCGGGACCGAGTATGCACTGAAATGTACATAATTCATAAGAAAATTTAGAAATGACCATGTTTTTGAAAGTATTAGAAACTCTCGCTCCGAACTTCATTTACACGCCCTTGTCGATGTTAATCAACATTGCTAGTAACGTAAATGTTATCCGATTCCAATAAAAAAAAAAAAGAGGGGAAGAAAAAAAAGAACAAAAAAAAAGGGGAAAAAAAAAAAAAAGATAAAAAAAAAGAGACAATGTCGAAAGATTCTTTTTGGTAATTTTGAATTTTTTTCTTGATTTATATTTGTTTTTTCTAGGTATCTAATATTTTTCTATGTTTCTTTGTGTTGGTTTTATATTTTTGTTATTTTCTTTTTCAAAAAATTTATTAAATAAAAAATAAAGAGAGAATGAAAATATTTTACAAAATTGATGTTTGATATGATCAAGCAGAATCAATTGCCCAGAACCTCCAGTTCATCTAGAGTCAAACATCTCATACCGAGTCGTCTAACAAGATACTTAAACCTATCTTCCGGTAAGGCTTTAGTAAACAAGTCAGCTAACTGGTATTCAGTTCCGACAAAGAATAATTAAACAATACCCTTTTCAACCCAGTTCTTTATGAAAGTGATATCTGACAGTCGCTGTTTTGGGTACGAGAATGCCTAGACTAGAATGACGAGATGGCTATGCTGCTTTTGAGTCACAATAAATAGGTATTTACAAAGTGAAGCCATAATCCGTGACATTCTCATCCATAGAACTTTGTGCGCAACACGCAGACAAAGACACATACTCACTTCTGCGGAGACATTGAAGTGCATTCCTGCTTTTTGATGACCAGCTTGACTAACTTATACCCACCTAGAAATTGTATGCCACCAGAATTGCTCTTTACTGTGAATCGAGACAGCCCCACAGTGATCCTACTCTAAAAAAGCAGTTAGTTCAAACCGGTGTCCTTAGCGGATACCAGAGACCCATGTTAAATGGAGTCATTTAAGTACCCGAAAGATTCATTTAACCGCATTGAGATGTTTCTCTTCGGTTTCGCTTGATGCGAGCACAATAACATGTTGCTGTACAATATCTGGTCTACTTGCTGTAGGTGACATGAGTGCTCCGACAATACGTACGATATTCGTTTGTCGACCGAGTACCACTCAAGTCAGCATCAAGTGTTTTTTAGCTATTGGAGTACCAATGCTATCACAAGGTCATACCATGCTTTTTAATTATCTTTTGAGCATCATACGTTAGCTTGGTTTATAAAGAAACCACTAGGGGATTGGTGGATCTGAATTTGCTAAAAAGAATTTCAGCTCCCCCATCATAGACATATCAAACTTGCTGGGGTGGCATTAGTTTCCTCCAAACGTTTTGAAAGTTTTGGATTTGTAGAACCAAAAATTATGTCATCACGTAAATTGCACAAGCAGCTATGTCTTCCCTATTTTTATTTATGAACAGAGTTAAATCATATAACCTCTTTGAGAAGTCCCTTTGGATACCAGGAAGTTGGAGAGTTCATGCATACCCACGCTCTTGGTGCGTTCAGTTTGAGACCATGATAATGCTTCTTGAGACTGTACACTTTGTCAGGATGATATGGGTACAACAAACCCAACCTGGTTGTTTACGTATACTTCTTCTTCAAGGAAACGTAAGAAATGATGTTTTAACGTCCATTTGTACACTAAAAATGATTTGTGTGCATCATACCGTCATGAATAACCGACAGCTTCCACCGAGCAAGCTGGTGCAAGACCTATTCAAATCAATTTCCTTCCTTTTGAGCATATCCCTTAGCTACAAGACAAGATTTGTTGCGAATGACAGTATTGTCCTCATCATGTTTGTTTTTCCAGAGCCACTTTAAGTTAATAACATTTTTGCAAAGTGGTATGTCGACTAATTCCCATACATCTAATCGATCAAACTGATGAAGTTCTTCCTACATTGATTCAATCCATGCAGATATCAGCATGGCTTTCTTTGATGTTCTTTGTTCGGTCGACTCACGGTGAGTTCGAACATACAACATCTCACCATCTGTTTTTCTAGCTTGACTCTTGTTCTAACTGATTGAGAAGGATTTCCAATAGACTTGTCTAATGGATGATCTTTTGTCCAATGTTGTGCGTAGGGATGGTGTTGATAGAAAGTATTCATTTTGACGGATCAACATGACGAGACAAGTCTCCCTTGATCTTGTACCATTGTACTGAAGATTTTGATAAATGCATGTCGGTCAAACTATGCATTTCTGTATTGGTTTCTGCTTGAATAATGTTCTCAGGTTAGTGACATTAGGTACTTGAGTTGTTAGTTTGATGTGTTGAATGAATGTTCAATGGATGGGGATCTGCAACATCGTTTTGTTGTAGAAGTTGAGTTGTGTTATTTGGTTGACGTTTATCAGGATTATCATCACATGTACAGCAAAGACTTTGACATAACTGGAGAATTTCCATTGAGGTAATTTCACTGAACATCGTACTATAAAGCAATTCTATCTCAATTTGACGTTGTACTGTCTCAGCACCATGAGGAACATTTTCTAGACTTTGTAGACCGGGACTTAAACATCTTGTTCAAGAACCATTGTATGGACCTTATAGACCGGGGTCAGAACTGACAGTGATCTGAGCGCCATTTGAGGCAATTCATCAAAGTTAACATGAAATTGTTTCAACTATCATTCTTGTTCTTTTGTTCAAATACCTTATAAGCCCTTTGTCTGAGTAAATACCCAACAACAATACATGCTATCTCCATTTTCTTTCATTTAACAAGAATTTTCACCATACTCTGACGATGTAGCAAAAGAGAACCAAAGATGTGAAGAGAACTTGATTGACGGTTTTTTCTGGGCATTGAAGATATGATAAGTGTTTTCTCAATGTCGAAGATTAACAAGTGAAGCGGTCTTGAGTAAAACATGCTGTTGCAATTGCTCAAGTCAACCCGTGAAAGAACAGAGAACTTTAGAGGCGCTTTGCATTGTTCGAGCAGCCTCAACAAGAGGTACGTGTTCCGTCTTTCGACAACGCGTTTTGTCCGTTTCGAGCAGTTGACGATTTCGTATCTTAATTCCTCTTTGTCAAAGTATGCATGAAGAGAATGTATAAGAAATTCCATGCCTTTGTCAGTTCGGAACTGTGTAAACTTGAGCATGAAGTCCTCTTTGGACGAGTGGAGGAAATCAATGAGAACGTCCAGTGTTTCAACTTAGGACCTCAAGAAGTGATTCAGTATATCGGGGAGTAGTCATCAACAATGTACGAGAACATATTTCTATTTCCATTAATGCTTTCCTACCCGTATGGACCACATAAGACCCATGGTAGAAGTGTAACCGTCTTTTTTAGCTCCGGGGTAGTCTTAGTGTGAAAAGACCTTCTTTTCTTTTGCGTTCCGCAGCTCACAAGAATAACACAGATGATCTTTGACGAATTATCAGTCTGGAAGCCAATCAAATATTATTCTTTGAAGCAATTGATTGTGTCGAAGTTTAAATGAGAAAGACGAGGATGTCCCCCCGGGGCCCTTTCCCACCAATAACATGCTTAATGATGTCACATTAGCCAATAAGCAAATTGGGGATTGGAGTTGTTGAGTCTTGCAGAGAAAATGGAATATAGAATCTGTGCCACGAGAAACCTGTGAGAAGATTATTTCCCTTCAAATAACGGATATAACATGTAGACTTCCGAAAAGCAACTTCCAAATCCGCATCACAAAATTGACCAACAGAGAATAAATTATGAATAAGCCCTTCGACGAAATAAACCCTTTTGATAGTAATCATTCCTTGAACCAGATCTCCATAGCCAAGAATTAGTGCAATTTGATCATTTCCAAACTTTACCGTTCCCCAGAAAAATTTTTTCCTCCACAAAATTAAGTTAGAAGTTAGATTTCTGGTCATGTGACTTTGAGCACCCATAGTCCACGATGAAATAGAACTATCTCGATGAGCTGCAAAAGATTAAGAAGACATGGAGTATTGGACACAGTGAACACCATGAACTTATGTTCCAAAATATTAGCAGTTATAAGATTCATAATCCTAGAGCCTACTAATGTTTGGGGTTAACATTTCCTTTTTGAGACTTAGGTTTCCAATTGTATCCGTGTGGTGTATACTTAGGATACCACCACTCAACGTACAAACTTGCTCATATAACTTCCTAGTATACGTTACTAGATTTCTTGACAGTAGATCTGATTGCAAGGTTTCTACTGATGTTGCAACAGATTGGTCATTTTAATCTAGGGTTCTCCTAGTACAAACAGGCACAACAATTGTTTTGTCTAGTCTTAGGAATTCACGCCATTTATTAATGAAGAACACACATCATGATGTCATTCACACACACATTCCACAAGTCCACAGACAAGTTAACATTCGAGTCTTAGCATTCAATCTGTCATTACACGAATTACAAACGTTATATTATTTGAAAAACTTAAACTTCCAACGTGGGTCTTCTAACTTCTTCTCTTCCCTTGACTAATGTTAGACATAGACTCTATCTTCCCAGAGATTGCTCTATAAGCCATGGTCTGCTAACACTAGTATTGGGAATACTCCTATAGAGAAAGACACTCGTTTGTTAGGTTTTCCTAATGTTCTTGGATGCAAATGAGTGTTCTAGTTTGAGTAGCTTTGTGTACACTTTATACATCCAGGTGCAATCCATTTAATGTTCTTGACACTTGGCACATATTCCGATGTAAAAACTGTGCATAGACTGTTTTGAGATCATTATACACATTTGTGTGGTAACTGGCTTGACTTTGAGAAATCTTTCCTTGCAAGAGAATCAAAAAAATAGCTGTTACCGTAAATGATTGTCTTTGACTTTTAAAAGCTTCGGTTGTGCGAATAACCCGATGATTTTTCAAACCTTAGTTTCATAGATTTTCCTTTCATCTTATTCTATGAGTTTTTTCAACTCACTTATTGCAAATCATTGTCTTTTAATTGAGCTTTTCAGTCTTGAATTTCAAAATACTGTTCACGTTCTTTCAGAAAACTTTGAATTGATTTTCTTTTGAAAGATTTGTCATTTTTTACTTTTCTTTACACTTTTGTAAATCAAGTTCAAGATTAATCCAAGATTGATCTGAAGTGCTTCAAAATTCTTTGACATTGTTCTACTTTTGAAAGCTCTTTTTCAAGATGTTACATATTTTTCCCGGTTTCTACATAATCACATAGCAAATCAGTCATTCATCTAAATCTGTATATACCAAGTATTCATTATGTGATCACATAGTAAATATTCCCCTGAAAGTCGGTCGATTTTCATATAAAAACTGTGTTTTTGAGATTTCCAGTTGAGATTTGAGAGTTTCTATTCACTGTCAAGAAGAATTAAAGTAATCTCAAATCAGCAACCTTTTCCTCTTCAAACACTAGTGAAATTGTTCTAAGACCGCATTCAGTTTGCTAATTTTTGGGGGACGCAAAATTTCTTCTATGTATTTTAGCTGAAAGATCGATTTACCAAAATATGTTCTTTGGCAATTGTTTTTTTTTTTTGGCAACGTTCCACTCTCATACAAAAAATCGTGTCAACGCTCTTTTTTAATCTTGAAAAGTTCTTAGAGCTTTTACAGCTTTTGATCCAGTGAATGGATTCAACCATATCGTTTTTCTAGACACAGTTGATTGTTTACGAAAAGACTCTTTGGGAAAATTCCTTAATAGAAGATTTATGACACATCTTGACGTTTTTTGAAATATTGTAGTTCAGCCAATTTTCCCGTTGTGGACCGAACCCATCATAAAGCTTATTCAACCTGATCATAATCAAACGGTCCCAGATTAAATCGTTTAATTTTGATCGGACATTATTACAAGTTGAATCAGATTCTTCAGATTCAGTGGCTAACATTAAAGCAAGATTATCATTATAACACCCAAATATCATACAGACGAGGATACGCTCATTGAGCTTTCTTGAGATACTCAGGTTTTGCAAAACTCGTTGTTAAACAATTACGATTAAGCATATTCATATGTTTGGACAAATTGGCCGGTTATATTTACAATATCATTCAAAACCTTGACTTTGATTTCTAAAGCAATGACTTATATCAAGTTCATTGTCTTCACGATTTTTGTAAAGCTTAATCTGAGCCTCTTTTGCTTGTGACATTATGGAATGGATTTTCTTGATGGCACAAACCCCTTTTTTCATAACCGAAATCGTTTGAATTAAATCAATTATTTTTGAGTATATGCATTATATGATTTTTCAAAGTCAATTTGTAATGACATTAAATCCCCTTTAGCTTTTTCACATCAATTTCCACCTTAGACGCATAATACACATCAATATACTTATCAAGAACCGCTTGGAACATCTTAGGTCTTTAAACAATCAACTGATTAGTCTTTGACAGTCATTGTTTGCTTCTTTGAATGGTCAATTGATGATTCAAACGTTTTATTCTTAGTTTGAATCCTCAATTTCACCTACAATTATCAACTAATCACCTTGATTTGATATTCCAAAAATTTATTTCGTTTTTTGCTGTCATCCATTTCATATTTTAGTTTCTGAATTAAAGATGCAAGCAAATCACGTTCTTGATCAAGATCATCAGTTTCATCCTGGTCATTTTGAGCTCTATCATAACATATATCCAATAAATCAATAGTGATATTGGAGTCACCTTGTTCTGTCAAATATATGTCATTACTAGGATTCAAGATGCTCAGGAGTTTCATTTTCCAATGGGCAAACACATTAGTAGTTGTGATTATGTTTTGAGTACCTATGCATTGGCTCATCATCAAAGATTGGTCCAGAATTGTCAACTGGATCTGGAGTAACCTCTTGAAGTTGTGCCATGTACTATAATGTGCCTTCCAATTCCTTTTCTTTTAACTCATTCATCAGTATCATCCTTCCAATCAGCTTGTTCGCCTTCAACTGAACCCCAGCTTCTCTTTTTTACAACAAAACATCTTTTCCTTGTGATAAGCTGCATCCTTACTCGTTTTGGTTTCTGACATTTCCCCTTGATACATACATGCCCGTATTCCTTGCAGTTGTAAATACTGAATCCCAGACTTTTTGCACTACCGAGTACCTACATTTTCCCTACCCCACAACATTAACTGCCCTCTGACTATCATACCCATTTTCCCTCTGTTGATTCTTAAAGAATTATCTAGATTAGCTCGACTGGTGTTTGATGAAAGTTCTAAGGTGTTGTTGGTAGTTGTAGATTTATTCTTGAACAAAAGAGAAATTAAAATCCATGAAGTTTGTCAATCTCCTTTTCCTTACATTTCCTCATCTTTAGTAATGTAGCAGTTCTGGAACATAGTAGGATCAAAGAGGTAACAAATGCTTTTCCACTGTATTCTGGTAGACTGTGCTTATCTGGTGAGAATAATGAGTGTTTTGAGAGGATGGTTTAGATGATGGTAAACAGTTTGTTGTTGAGCAAAGAAGTGCAAGTGGATTAACAGTACGTGCTAGACTCACACTCTTATCTCATTGACTTCATTCTGGTGTTGCTTCAGAATGTCATAGAGTTTGTGGTAGGAAACTGTCTTCAGCTCTTGACTCTGTTAACAAGTGTCACAAACCTTTGCCATTTTGGTTGTAATTGAAGAAAGAACAGGACATTTCACTTTGATGATTAGTAACATGGACACTGATTTCCGGACAAGCTCATTCAATCATCTTGTAAAACCGTGAGTAAATGAAGATTCCAAGTGAATTCACATCCCGATGTTAATTTACCAAACTCCCAATATAAAATTGGTTTCAAGATCTTTGAACATTGTTTGAAACACCATTGTTTCAACCTCAATGTGCTTTCCCACATTTCAACATGCATTCGTACAAAAAAAATAAAAAAAAAACAAAAAAGCACAAGCATCAACTGTGGAGTTAGATTATCATAATCTATCACCTGTGAGAATGACGGAACGCTTCAAGCTTCAGCATTCAGGTTTGATCTCGTATGTCTTGTGAGAACCATTCTTATAGTTCACTATATACCTCACTGTATTGTTTCAGAACTACCTTCATCAACTGGAACTGTCTTCTCAGCCCATTAACGTGTAATGGTTGTGATTTTGGAGATAAACAATATTGGATATTCACTGTTAGGTTAGGTGTCAATGTATCTCTTGATTCTGTATTTCCAACTGAACGTTAATTACCCGTGCCAAACATTGGAGGACGATTCTTTGCTACCCGCTTCCATGATAGCATTATGAAGAGCATTTGATGATTGAGTTTGCAAATTGGTATTTAAATTTGACATTCTGATGAAGCACGGGCCTGAAACGGATTTACGGATCAAAAGTTATAGTAGTTTTACTGAAAACCTTTTCTCCACACAATATTACTAGACAAAAACGCAGTGTAATTTGTCAAAACAAAACTATCTTTGAACAAAATGCAATCACTTTTCTTAGTCAAGACGCAATGCACTTTTCTTGATCAAAATGGCAATGAAACTTGACGAAAACGCAATTGGTCAAAACTCAAACGGTCAAGGTCAATAACAACCGGGAAATTAGGGTTTCAAAACATAGGTTTTCAATGGACAAAACGCAGTGACTTTAAGCAAAACGCAGTCTGTCTTGGACACAAAACGCAATGTATAAAAAAATTGGGCAGAGTAACGTTTAGTCAAAACGCAATGATGGTCTTCAAAACGCAACCTGTGGAGACAAAACGCAACACAAAAAAAATATCAAATCGCAGTGACTTGAGAATCAAAACGCAACGACTTGAGATCAAAACGCAACGAATTTAATCAAAACGCAATGACTCTGATCAAAACGCAACGAAGCTTATCAAAACGCAATGACTCTGATCAAAACGCAACGAAGCTTATCAAAACGCAATGACTCTGATCAAAACGCAACGAAGCTAATCAAAACGCAATGACTCTGATCAAAACGCAACGACGAACACCCCTTCAGATAGGCAAAACGCAGCCAAGAAAAAATCTTCAAACTTTCTTGTAAGCTACGAAATGATGTTAAAACCACTTAGTAATGATGCAAGGAAGTGATCTAAGCCCAAAAGTACAAGTCTTTAACACTTTTAACCACGAAACAAAGATCAAAGTTGATTTTTTTTATAAACCCTCCTCAGTCTACTCATATGTCTCCTCAAAAAGGACTCTTGTTCATTTCTTCACAGAAGATAAACACGGTATTATCGGCTTTTGTCAATCCGAGATAGTTGAAATCATAAGGATGGTAGTCAGCTCTAGCCTCTGATATTTACAAAACCTAAAAGCACTTATTGAGTCTTAAAGCCTAAAGGAGATCATTATAAATCTCATTAGGATACAATTTCAATATACATTTGTTGTTCTATTACATATGAGCACACAGTGATGTATAAAGGTCCTACACATTATCCTTGTGATCTTGCCAGAACATTCAAGAGTGGGTGCTCTTTAGCATTTCACAGTGACGAATGGAAATCCTTCTAGTGTCAACATCAAACAGCACTGCGGTAGGTGACTTGTGAGATCCTATATGGATCAAACTTGTGTCAACTAGATATCGATTTGGTCCAGTTTATGAATTGACGACTCAATTGGTAAGATAGTAACTAAAACTGGATTCACTCTTTCTGTTGCCTGCTTGAGACGTTTTGGTAATGAGAAACCAAGCAAAAGTATATGATTCTAAAACACATATGAGTTTAGAGGATTCAATACTTTTAGCTGGAAAGTACCTGTCAAGGTTTATCTTCTTAATTTGAATCTACCTTATCACAGATCATTCTCACTAGAACCGTTGAGGTTAATCCATCCAAACACAAACGAATAACTCAAAGACATTTCGTCTACAACCTTTATTGCTAACTATTTTTAATTGCAGATATTATACAAAGGTGGTGATACCTCATTCCAGCAGAGTCAAATTCATAGCCACATGCTCATACTCGATCAATGAATATAAACACATGATGAAAGCTCAAGTACATGTTGCTCAAGTCTTCCGCTACTCTAATGATGAGGTGTCATTTTATACACTATTTTAGGGTCATTTAACCCCTTAAATCATGCAAATATGCCCAGATTATGTGCTTAATCATTTGTTTTCAGGTTTTTAGCACTTGGATGGCATTTGGAGGGAATACACGTGACTTGGGCTCATTTGGAGAAGAAACGGATGAGATTACGGACCTACACCAAATCCTTAAAGAAGTATTGCTTACAGAACGTGGAGACGGCGCAGTCGCAAAGCCGCCCCCATTTTTGTATTATTTTTTTATTTTAAAGCCGACGCGTCGGTGATCTATTCGGTGTCGGCGTTGGAATTTGGAGACGGCGTCAGGACGTGGCCGACTTAAAGAGGATCTAGAATCATCCACGTAGCGATGGCGTCAGGACCATAACGCGATGCCGTCGCCGCGATACATCTATATATACAAAACCGATTTTAGGGTTTTAGAATGTAACTTTTGGGATAACTTTGTATAACTTAGGGAGACGAACCCTAGTTCTTGTAGCAGCTTCATAGATTATTTTAGGGCCTCAAAACCCTATTGTACTACCTTGGATCCATGTTTTAAATTCAGTAAGATTAATTTATCATTAATCATTCAATATGTATTGTGTGTGTGATTATTTATCTTCTTACTTCCTTTATATACATTTGGTGAGGCTTAAACAATCCTTTGTATTTGCTTATGATTGTGAATGAAAGTTCGGATTCTAAAACACGGACAATATTAGATTACAGTCCAAGCCCATTGAACCCGACTAGCCTATTACAATACAAGACCTAGTATGACTTTGTAAGACCGATAACATTCATGTTTGACTTAATATAATTAAGGCTAACATGTCTTCATACTACCTTGCCCCTTATGTGGTTGCTCCCTCTTAAGGCATTTCACACGTATTTAATATACTCTTAGGGGCCTTGTAATAGTCTTCATACTACCTTACTTGTGCTTTGCCTTAACGAAATATTAAATAGACGACGGATTCGTGTAATTCATTTACAAGTGTGACAAGGCAACATGATTAGGAGAAACAATCTGATAAGTAATGCATGATTAAGTAAATACATTTAATTATCATAAAGTTATCACCAGTAGATTAGTTTATCAATTAGTTTAGTTAGTAGTTTATCAAACGAACTTCTCAAACCATAAATTTACCTTCTTTCTATAAAATATAAAAACACAAAAATAATCTTCTCTCAACCCCTAGAATTCTGTTAGACCGTGATCAAGCCTTCACAACCTATTCCCCCTAGAGAACGATAACAACCCTCCGAGTCTTGCCTATACTACTACTACAACGGTTAGGTACTCTGCCTATGGAGTTGTAAAACTTCTTGTTGAAGTCCTATGATGACCGCATCAAGTTTTTGGCGCCGCTGTGCCGGGAATAGTTAGGTTTCGATCATTGTTTAACTTAGTTCTACTCGCTTGATTCCTATCAAGTTAGAATTTTATATCTGTTATATTAGATTTCTTGTAGTCTATCTTTTCTTTGTGCCTTTTGTTTGTAACTCTTTCGTTCACCATCACGATGTATGAAAGACCACCTACCACACCCTTTCAAAACCCACCACAAACCACAACCTTCCCATTCCAAAGATATACCTTGGTGTTCCAACAACATCAAGATGAATCTATCTACGATTCGTGGACTCGTTTCAAATACTTAATCCAAAGAGTCCCTCATCATGGCCTCGATTTATGGTCCCTTACTTAATTCTTTTATGATCATGTCGACAACTATACCCGAATGGACTTTGACTTTGGAGAAGACGGGAACCTTTAGGAATTAAGTGGTGAAGAAGCATGGGAAGCCATAGTAGGTGACTTCGCTGGAATGAGGCTGCAACACCGTCGTCTTATCCTGAAATAAAATAGTTAGCAATAAAAGATGAATATGGCTTTGTCATTCATCTTGAGTTCGGTTGCATTAACCTCCGATTTCCTGTTTTATAGTATAAATACTATACCTATGATCAGGTAGATTCAAAGAATCTCCTTGACAGGGTTTCCAGCTCAAAGCGTAGGATCTTCTAACACAGATGTATTAGATTCACCATGCTTGCTAGTTCTCATTACCGGAACGTCTCAAAGCAGACAACACGGTAAGAGTGAATCAGATAGTTACTATCTTTCTGATTAAGTCGTCAATTCATTTACTGGACCAAAATTGATATCCAGTTATCACAAGCTTGATTCATATAGAATCTTGCAAGTCACCTACCAAGAGCTTGTTTGATGTTGGCTCAAGCAGGATTTCCATCTTCACTGTGAATACTTAAGAATCACTCGGATGTTCTGGCAAGATCTCAAGGATAATGCGTAGGACTCTTTGTTACAACTTGTGAACTTTATGGTGTTCAACAAGTGTATTTTGACATTGTGTCCTAATGAGATCTTTTAATTTGATGATCTCTTCTGGCTCTAGACTCGATTTGTGCACTTTGGTTTTAGTAATCGGAGGCTGGAGCAGACTGCCACCTATTCAATATCAACAATCTCGGAGTGAGATGTCAATAGATAACGTGTGTATCTCCGTGACAAATGAGACAAGTTTCTTTTGAGAGAAACCCGAATGGCTGGGAAGGGTTGTGCATCGCATCACTGGGTCCATGACGCTTTCTTCAATATCAACAATCATCATTGTGATTTTGATAGATTATGTATTGACCCGGTTTCTGCCTAAGTTGTGTGGAGGGCTGCTTTGTTTTCACCCTTTATCCATACATTTCTTTTTAATTCTTCAACCCCTTCAATGCTTACCAAGACGTCATTACTAACACCTTGTTGTGATTGTTCCAGTGTTAGCTCAATCTTAGTCGGCATTATTCCCTTATACTCATTCTTCTCCAATCATACCTAAGGACTGCTATTTCTAACTATGGATTGTCCTTGGGTAGATCCCTCCGGTTCTGGTTGGATCGTAGGACTTATTCCTAACCTAACCACCTTATGACTTCAGAATCGTCGTGAAATTAATAGGTTGTTGGGTATGAGATCGAACCATAAAACCATTTTCTGACATTGTTATTTTCAAATACTCCCCCTACACATGTGCTCCGAGATTCGAAATTGTTTAGCACATGAAGGACAGAGTTGCACTTAGAGTCTTAAAGATCACATTCGTATATATCATATTTTAATCACATTTTCTCCCCTTATTTTAAATAATAAAACACTTAGTATTTGAAATACCAAATGATTAAAATTTGACATGAAAAATTCCATGGGGAGAAAAATGATACCACGATATTGCATGAATTCAGATTCCGATAGCTCCCCTTCAACAGTGCATGTGGGATACCAATATTTATTAAAACTTGACATTGGAATGAAAAATTGATATGACACCACAAAATGTTGAAGACGGAGTGAGATGCCTTAGTGAACAATGGATATTAATAATTGACATTATAAGTTTCCACATTTTAATTTCACAAGATGTGTTTGGATACATAAAATTGACATTTATGAGATGTAATGTACCAACACATTAAAGGCTTTGTTTAAAAAGCTCCCCCCTCAAGAAATGTTTCACATAACATGACATTCTACGAACTACAATTATTCTTGTGAACTCTGCGAGTATTCGAGGAATTGAGGTGTTGAACACACAATTTTAATCAATACCACTTTTATGGAAAAAGACCACAAATATATTGTAGATAATTTGACATTAAAAGTTCTTTTTGAAAAATTGTGTTTCAACAAAAAAAAAAAAAATTCCACATTTTAAGAACATGATAGAAGACTCTCCTCTATTTTAGAGTAAGCGCACTTGAGGCGTACACTTTTAATTTAACATTTTGGGGACTTTGCGTTTAATCCCTATTACATTCGGGACCGAGTTATGCCACTGGGGGGGGAGGGGGGAGAGGTGGTGGACAGGGTAGAGTTAATTCGCAGACGGGAGATGAAAAAGGTGTTAGTTAGAGTGAATTTAGTGGGTGAGGAAGGGGTGCGATGGTTGGAGAAGTCTCGTCTGTGGGGATACGAAATGCAGGTTATGCTCACGCGTGGTGGGGGGGGAGGGGGGGTGGGGTGTGGGGGGGGTGGTGGGGGGGGGGGGTGGTGGGGGGGGGGGGGGGGGGGGGGTTGGGGGTTGTTGTGTAGTGGTTGGTTTGGTGGGATTATCTATCATTGGTTACTTTTTGTGGGTTGAGATGACAGAGGTGTATATGGAGGTAGTCTGAGGTCAGTATGTGATCGTGGAAGTGTTAGGTCGGTAGTGTGCGGAGAGAGGGAGATGGGTCGAGAGAGGATGTCTTTTTGGTATTTTTTTTTGAAATTTTTTTGATTTTGTATTTTGTTTTTTCTAGGTTTTTAATTGTTCTATTTTCTTTTTGTTGGTTTTATATTTTTTGTATTTTCTTTTTCAAAAAAATTTTATAAATCAAAAATAAAGAGAAAAAAATATATTTACAAGTCGAAGTTTCCATTAGCAGTGACAGATGTTAGCTAATTGACTTGGAGTCTGAAGTTGAATCTAGGTTGTACGTTTATTTGTGCGCATGCATCAGTAGTAGTAACAGCGGAAGACCTTTCTATCTCACAAGTTTTTTTTCTTGATTTTCTCCATTAAAGTATTCGTCGAACAAAGGATCGAATAGCAAAACCAGCTCTTTTGACGTTGTTACTGTCTCAGCTGCTTGATGAACTTCTGTTGACACTGTGGTGCGAGGCTTGAACCGTTTTGATCAAACATCATTTGACATTGAGGTTCGAGGCTTGATCTGTTGTGATCAAACGTCATCATTCTTGTTCATTAGGCTAGAATTCCTTGAAGCCCTGGTTTATGAGATAGTCTTTTTAGCAACCAAACTCTGAGTTCTTCCTTTTTAGGATTGAAAGATGTACCTGCACTTAAGTTAGAAGTACCTGCACTGACATCAAGAGTTTTGCGCACTTTCATATTGGTTAGTGATATCGTCATTTTTGGGGTTCACTGTCCAACCTTGGTTGCTAGGAGTAATATCTTTCCAGTTGAACCCATCCTAAGACCAACAGTCTGAAAATATTACCTCGGTTTTCCACCTAAGACAAGAGCTGAGTGTCATTTGGTTTTCTCATGCCAGCGAAGTCTTTTTGGATATGGAAACCTATGGTCCTGTAGGGATCGTCTTCTGGTTTACTTGGGCAATTCTTATTTCTCCAGGCCGGGTCTATGTTTTAGGAGGAGCATGTGAGATTGAGTTGTCTTATTGGAATGGAACCTTAAGCCACGTGAATTTACTTCCTTCAGGAGTTTTGTTATACAAGCATCATGATTTGCATTAAAGACACACTTATGACATGTAGAACAAACAAATTGTTTAGAATCTGAGAAAGAACTAGAACTCTTAGAGTGATCTGCTTTGGGCACATCCGTTATCGTAACGCGACTACTCTTAGATACAAGCAAACTCCTAGATGTTTATGTGCCTTCCTAGGTTTTGGTTTGCTACCATCAGCAATCTATGAAAAAATTCCCCTAGCAGTTAAGGATCACACTAGTTATGTTGTATGTTCCCTATCTCTTTTCTTGTGTCTTTTTCCAAGCTTCATTCTAGATAGTGATTAGAATCATGTCATTTGAACAAATCCTTGGCATGTTCTTAAACTATTCCTAGATGATCTAGATCAATCACGTGATCAAGGTTTTTTCACAAAGGCGGATTCTGTTTTGAGCGTAGGAGGGCAAATCGGTAGAGGGGGTTGTGTGCGTGTTGTGGAGGCGAGGTGTGGATGGAGATTGGGGGGGGGAACTATTTCTTATCATACAACTTGGGAGGCAAACCGTTGTTTTGACATTTGAGCCCTTTCAGATTTAAACGCATTCGGTTGTCTAACAACTGATTGGTTTCTTAGTGATGGTAAAACCGGTTTCCCCAAGACTGATGTTTTATCAAACTTAGTATCTACACTATTTCCTTTTAACTTCCTTAAGTCATTTTTTAAAGCAGCAATTGCAAAAACCTTTTCCTGAATCTGAGCTTTTAATTCAGCATT
The DNA here is from genome assembly GCA_026074375.1 of Tanacetum coccineum. Lineage (NCBI taxonomy): Eukaryota > Viridiplantae > Streptophyta > Magnoliopsida > Asterales > Asteraceae > Tanacetum > Tanacetum coccineum. Next base: position 3,707 of record BQNB010074547.1, on the reverse strand, counting down.
ATTAGCAAGCAAAGATGTTGTCTGTTCTGTAGTCTTAGATCTCGTGATTTTAATAGAATCATACAAATCTTTGTAATGCTGTTTCAAAGTCTCATTTTCCTTACGTAATGTAGCCACACTATGTTCTAATTCGATGTTCATTGTTTCAAGTACATCAATTTCCTTTTCAATCTTGGCTTTATTACTTGTTTCATTCAAAATTTGACCATGTGTCCCTGATTAAGAATTGATTTTGATATTTTAAGTTTGAGAGCAATGCAATGTGCTTCCATTCTTCTTGAAAAATCTTTTATTGAAATTGGGAACAGGTGTCTCTTTGAGCAAAAAGGATTTTCAGACTCGAGAGGTATTGTTTTGAGTTATTCATTGTCGGTTATCAGGTGATGAAACTAATGCCATAAACTTTAAGCTTGTACATGGGGATAGAGCAGATACTGGTCAAACCCTAAACCTTCTTAATGATTTCAGGTTGCTCAGTATGCTGTTGTCCGATAGCAAAGATATTACATTTCAAAGTCAATTGTACCTCAGCCATTGGCTCTTCGTCATAAATGGGTCTGATATCTGCATCATCAGCATCTGTATCATTCCCTGACCTGTTGTTGTCATCTTGCACTGTTGAGTCTGTCCTAATGCTTTCTGTGTCAACCAAATCAGCATCCAATGCTTTACCCGTATCAATCTTACTCTCTTGCGTCTGCATCTGTCTTTTATTCACCCTTCTTTCATACTGTCTTAGATGACGTGTTCTTTCAGCAACGGACTTCTTAACATTACCCAGGTGTTGGAGTAGTGTATCTCTGAAGTGTTGAACCTCGATTCCAGTGTATTGAACAAAGCGTGTGTCTGTCATTTGACTGTCATAATCCAATGTAAACTTTGAATCGATGAAATTTTGGAACTGATTGTTTACCACCCAAAAGGCTGTCATGGATCCATCTTCTTGAAATTCATCTTTGTCAAGTTGCTTTTGTAGTCGATCTACGTTGAGGAGCATTGTTCTTGTGAAAGTATCAACATCTTGACCAAAGAGTGACATGAATGCCCGTTTGAATCCATGTTCGATGCGAGTGCCTTTTAAGTCATCTTTTAAAAGAACTTGAAGGTGTGAATGAAGAGATCGAAAATATGCCATGCATCTTTCTTTTGCTTTTGACATCTTGTATTTGATTGCATGAACATCTTGTGGTTCAGAATTCAAGCTGCATTCCTTTACTAATTTGTTGGATGCATTCTCTGAATTACTGTCTTCTTTCTCAGAACAAGTGTTTTGTATGACAACTAAATCAACCTTCAATGAATCAACATTTGGAATTGGATTTGAATGATCTTCTTGTGTTTGCATCAACTTCTTTTGTGTCAACAATTGTGGAGTTCGTTGTTGACGAAGAATTAACTCAAGCATGTATTTCCCGAGGGAATCCATGTTAAAGATCATTGCATCGTAAAATGATTGAGCATCATATTGTGTATAATTCTGCATTCGCACTTTGATTTCTGAACTGAAAGCATTTTCAAACGTTGTTCTGAGTTTTGTCAAAGTAGTCTTGCAATCAGTCTGAGAAATTGTTTCTTTGGTAAGATGCTGTTCTAGTAAATCCAAGTCTTGAGAGAATGTTCTCTTGAAGATAGGCATGGTACCAAAATCTTGTAAAGTATCTGTGAGAAACTTTAGTTGTGACTGAATTGCTCGAAGACTTTTCTCATTTAATTTTGAAAGGGGAAGTTGTCTTCTCTGAACCATTAGGAAAGATTGAACACGAGCGTGCCGACTGAGATTGTCATTCTGAAGAACACTTGATGTTTGAGTTTGCAAATTGGTATTTGAATTTGACATTGTGATGTTGTGAATGGATATCGGATCTTAAGTAGGTAAAGTGATTGTTGTTGTGGATTGAAATCAATTAACGTTCACGGGATTTTACAAATCTTTGATTAAAACCGAGAAAAGAATCGTATCTTTCGCGGGATTTTACAAAATCAAGAAGAAACCGTAAAACAAAAATTAATTGATGTTGAAATCGTTGTTGTCGTTGAAGAACGTAAGCTTTTGAAACGAGTAATGAGCTTAAAACGGCAAACGGTGAACAAACAATTCACGTTGAAGAACGTAAGCTTTTGTTAACGATTGTTGAGCTTAAAACGATGAGCGGTGAAGTTTCTTACAACGAAAGGGCTAAAATTGAAAATTTTGAAAAACTAAAATGTAAAACTAAAAAAATAACAAAAATTAAAAGTTGAAAAGTGAGAAAAAAAAATGAAAAAATATGAAATTAAAAGGTTCTATTTAATCTTGCTTAAAAAAAACAAAGGGTTAATAGTAAACTAATTTAAATCTAAGTGTTAAAAATGAAAATTGTTTAGAAGATGAAGGGCCAAAAGTGGAAAATTGGAATTATAAGAAAAATAATAATAATAAAAAAAAACGTTTTCCCTCCTTTTAGTTTTCTGCTTCGTTTCAAAAAGAAAAGAAAATGGAACGATGATGTTTTAGTTCTCGCGGAATGATACGGTGATCGTCGGTGAAAACCGAATAGACCCGTGTTTCAATCAAAACTTTGATGATTTTCCACAAACTTCACCAAGTTTTCCACAACAATTTCTTTGTTGTGAGAACTGGGGGGGTCCTCATGAGACTTTTCAGTGTCAACCGATGAACCAAAAGGGGTTTGCACGGGACATACATACATACACTAGTTGTTGCATTAGTTGGTTGGACTAGATGCATTCTTAATTGATATACATGTTATGATATAAATGTATATTACTATAAGGGTCTTATATTAAATACTAGTATAAGCTATTTTGTATTTTCAGATACAGTCATGTCAGATTCAGATGAATCAGGGGTCACACACATGGAGATATCCAGTACATTTGAGGAGTTGTTAGATATAGGATCACCAGGAGTTGTACCATCACCAGACTACATACCGGGCCTGGAGGAGCCACAGTCACCACCTCTACTAGATTATGTTCCAGAGCCGATATACCCCGAGTATATGCCACAGGAGGATGAGGTGTTTCCGGCGGAGGAGCAGCCACTGCCTGCTGCTGCCTCACCCACTACTCAGTCACCAGATTATGTTCTAGAGTCCGATCATGAGGCGGACCCATAGGAGGATGGCAACGAGGACCCTGAGGAGGATCATGTTGATTATCCTGCCGATGGAGGAGATGACGGCGATGACGAGGAGGGGTCATTAGAGGATGATGAGGATGATGATATAGACATCGAGGCCGATGACGATGAGGAGGAGGAGGAGCACCCAGCTCCTGCTGATTCTGCAGTTGTTGCTTTACCAGCTGCTGATCATGCCCCATCTGCAGAGGAGACAGAGCCGTTCGAGATTGATGAGTCTGTGGCCACGCCACCACCACACCCTTCATATCGTGTGACAGCTAGGATTTCTATTCCAGCTCCAGTACCTATACCAGCTTGGTCTGATTCAGAGGTTGCCAGACTTCTCGGTATATCTGTTATCCCAAAAGCTTAATCCATTTCACAACATAAGCTATACCAATAAGCAAAAACTAGAAAAGAGATAAGAGAAAAGTTGGAAGATTTATTAGAGAGAAACTAGAGAGGTGGAAGATTACACACACATATAAGTGTAAAATATGGTAACCAACACCCTCTCCATGTGTGGAGAGGGTTCTATTTATACCCTTGAGCCATGAGTGGCATGTGGGCTCTCTAACTTGGG
>BQNB010074546.1:0-31753 GCA_026074375.1 Tanacetum coccineum | reverse complement strand
GAGATTTTCCTGAGGTATTCCCGGATGATCTATCTGGATTACCGCCTATTCGGGAAATTGAGTTTCGGATTGAGCTAATCCCCGGAGCAACGCCGGTAGCAAAGTCTCCTTATCGTTTGGCACCTTCTGAATTGGAGGAGTTGTCGGTACAACTCAAGGAACTCCAAGACAAAGGTTTCATTCGACCAAGCTCATCGCCTTAGGGAGCGCCGGTATTTGTTCGTTAAGAAAAAGGATGCTTCTTTTAGGATGTGCATTAATTATAGAGAATTGAACAGGTTGACTATTAAGAATCGTTATCCTCTTCCTAGAATTGATGATCTATTTGATCAACTGCAAGGGTCGTAGTTTTTCTCGAAGATAGATCTTAGGTCTGGATACCATCAGCTGAGAGTGCACGAGATGACATACCAAAGACTGCGTTTAGGACTCGTTATGGACATTTTGAGTTCACTGTAATGCCCTTTGGTCTGACTAATGCACCAGCAATATTTATAGATTTGATGAATAGAGTTTGTAGGTCGTATCTTGATAAGTTTGTGATAGTATTTATAGACGATATCTTAATCTACTCTAAGTCTCAAGAGGAGCATGTAGAACATTTAAGGTTAGTCTTGGAACTGCTCAAAAAGGAGAAACTGTATGCTAAGTTTTCTAAGTGTGAATTCTGGCTAAGAGAAGTACAGTTTCTTGGGCATGTGATAAATGGTAATGAAATTCATGTGGACCCTAGTAAGATTGAAGTTGTTATGAATTAGAAAGCCCCTAGAACTCCGACTGAGTTCGTTCTTAGGATTGGCTGGGTATTACTGTAGGTTCATTGAGAACTTTTCTAAGATAGCTAAGTCTCTTACTATCTTGACTCAAAAAAGTAAGACTTTTGATTGGGTTGAGGAACAGGAATTGACATTTCAGACCTTGAAGGATAAGTTATGTAATGCGCCTGTTCTAGCTCTCCCCGATAGACTAGAAGATTTTATGGTATATTGTGATGCGTCTGGGATAGGACTAGGTTGTGTGTTAATGCAAAGAGGTAAGGTGATAGCCTATGCATCTAGGTAGTTGAAAATTCATGAGGAGAATTATACTCCCCACAATTTAGAGTTGGGTGCAGTCGTGTTTGCACTTAAGATCTGGAGACATTATCTGTATGGGACAAAGAGTGTCATCTATATGGATCATAAGAGTCTTTAGCATATCTTTAGTCAGAAAGAGTTGAATATGCGACAGCGTCATTGGATAGAGTTGTTTAGTGATTATGACTGTGAGATTCGCTACCATCCTGGTAAGGCGAATGTGGTGGCTGATGCCCTAAGTAGGAAGGAAAGAGTAAAGCCTAAGAGAGTTAGAGCTATGAATATGATCCTTCAGTCGAGTATCAAGGATAGGATACTGGCGGCTCAGAAGGATGTTGTAGATGAATTTTCAGTATTACAGAAAGGTTTAGATGAGATGATAGAACAGAGAAGTGATGGAACTTTGTACTACCTGGATCAAATATGGGTACCTTTGAAGGGTGAGGTGAGGAACCCTGATATGGATGAAAGCCACCATAAGGTGAAGTACTTGTTCACCCATAGGAGTGATAAGTTGTACTATGATTGTGGGAAATAGGTCATGGTGGCCTAGAATGAAAAATGGATATATTGAGTATTACTAGTAAACGCTTGACTTGTTTGTAAGGTTAAGGATGGTTGCTTAAATGGCATCCGCCTTGATCCAGCACCTAGATTCGGATGGAAATGGGAAGGGTAGCTATGGATTTATGTGACTAAGTTGCCTAGGACCTAGTAGTGCGGGCTTGCCACAATATGGGGGTCAATTGTGGACCGATTGACTAAGTCTGCTTATTTTCTACCTTTGCGTGAGGATTATAAGATGGAAAAGTTGGCTAGATTGTATTTGAATGAGATATTTGCTAGACATGGTGTGCCAATCTCGATTATATCAGATCGTGATAAGTCGTTACACTCAAGGTTCTTGGCAGTCATTGCAAGAGGAATTAAGAACTTGTTTAGACCATGATGTTACGGCCTTATCCACCCTCAGGGACCGATGGTCAGAAGTGAGCGTTACTATTCAAACTTTAGAGACATGTTAATAGCGTGCGTCTAGAACTTTCGGAGGGAGTTGGGGCTGTGCATCTTCCGTTGGTTGAGTATTCATATAACAATAGTTATCATTCTAATGTGAGATGTGCTCCATTTAAGGCATTGTATGGTAGAGAAAGTCGTCGTTCGCACAATTCAGTGTGGGCTTTGGAAAGATTTTTGGGGGAAGGATCGGTCAGTTAATTGGACCATGAGTTAGTGCCAAGAGATACTGAGAAGATCTCGCATGTATTAGTATAGACTTAAGGCTGGAGCATTGTGGATCGTCAGAAAAGTTATGCTGATAAGAGGAGGAAGCCTCTAGAGTTTAGTGTAGGTGACTATGTCTTGCTCAAAGTGCCGCCTTGGAAAGGTGTGGTACGCTTTAGGAAGAAAGGAAAGTTAGCACCAAGATTTGTTGGACCGTTTGAGATTATTGAGAAAGTAGGCCCTGTGGCCTATCGATTAGATTTGCTTGAGGAATTAAATGGTGTTCATGACACGTTCCACGTGTCGAACCTTAAGAAGTGTTTGGCTGATCCAACACTAAAAGTGCCTTTGGATGAGATTCGAGTTGATGCTAAGTTAAATTTTGTGGAAGAACCTGTGGAAATTTTAGAAAGAGAGTTTAAGAAGTTGAAGCGTAGTAGGATTGCCATCGTCAAGGTTCAGTGGAATTCGAAACGTGGTCCTGAATTCACGTAGGAAAGTGAAGATCAGATGAAATTAAAGTACCCACATTGGTTTAGTGATGTTAGTAGTTGAATTTCGAGGACGAAATTCTTTTAAGGGGGTAGAATGTAACCTTTGCCCTTTTTGTGTTCTGAATATTCCATTTATAGTCCTTTGACTATTTGACTTTGGTCAGTTTATTTAGATTTGTACTGTGTTGACGGTGGTGATTTTTATGAGATATGTGATGATTTGAGGTTTATTGTGATTAATAATCCCTTTTGAAAGGTATTATTATGTTATGTGTATTCCGGGTGGTTATGGAAAATTATTTTTAAAGTGAATAAAAATGCTAATTAACTTTGGGGTAAATTTTACGGTTGAGTTTTACTAGTATTTAAGTGATCCCGATACGAAAAGAAAGACCCGGCACCCATTGGATGCCATGGTCGGTCAAGTAAGTCAAAATGGGATAAGGAGGCTTTTTTAGCAAGCTTGTCTCTTGGTGTGTGCATAAATATTCCATTTGCTAGAAACTTTGAATCATAATCCATTTCTTTTACAAAAAGATAAAACACACACAAGAGTGTGTGCTTGTGGTTCGTCCGCCGCCTAACCACCACAAAACCACCATTGTTTTCCAACTTTGATCAAGAACGTGTATTCCGGGCTGATAAGAGTGTTTGGGTATTCATTTAAACAACGTTTGGGTTATCCGGTTCGTGTCAAAATCTACAAATTTAAAGATTTTCTTGTAAGTTTTCAAATTTAAATTTTGTTTGTCCTTTTGGGTTTATTTTGATGCATAGATGTTAGTTGTACATGTTGTTTGTCGTGAAAATCGATTTTTGGAAACGAAATGAATAAAAAGGTGCGTTTGGTTCATGAATAGTAAAAAGAAAAAAGAGGGATTTTGTAGTTTTGATGTTGTGGTCGTGATGGTTGAATAATATATGATGCTAGAATGATTATTTTTTATAGTAGCTTGTATAGCTTATTCAGGCTTATTTTTCAGCTATTTCTTGGCTTATTTTGGCCTTATATGCCACCGTGAATTGAGGAAGCCGACTTTGATCTAGAGGAAGAAATCCGTCTTGTTGAGAATTTTTCGTATGATAATTCATCTCCACGACCGCCGGAAGAACTTAATTCGGAAATTGCTGATACGATTGTCGAGTCTCTCTCTCTCTCTCCACCTCTTATCCCCGTTGAGGATAATGACTCTCGTATGGAGGAGATCGATTTATTTCTTGCTTCCGATGACTCGATGCCACCGGGCATTAAGAAGGACGATTATGACTCGGAAGGGGATATCCGTTTTCTTGAAGAATTGCTTAGCAATGATCCCCTTCCCCTTCCCGAAAATGAGTCATCTAACCTTAATCATTTTAATGATCCGTCATCTCCTCGTCCTCCTCCGGAACCACTGGATGTTGAGATTTGCTTAAATTTTGAGCCCGATGCGAGTATTTTGACGACCAAAATGGTGAAGGGTATTTCTGAACATTATGTTCTTATGCCTATAATTTTGCTCACCCTTCCCACCCTTGATCCGGATTCGGACTTCACTCCTTATCACGATTCCCTCGGATCCGGAAACAAGATTTTTTATCCAGGGATATTCATTGAAGTCCAATCTGAGAGACTTTTATCACGGGATGAATTTTCTATCTCATTCATCCGTGATCCTCTTTCTTCAGTGTTTGACACTTTGCTTCCGTTTTCGTCCAAAAACGAGGACAAAGTGTTCAATCTTGGTATTCTCACTTCTCATCAGGGCAAAATCACTTCTGATTTTTCTGAAAGCTCGATGTTGATTTCTAGAGGGACCATCCCTCTCTTGGATGTTCCGTATCTCCATTTCTATCCTTCTTTACCAGCTCAAGTATGGGGGATCGAGTCAGGCTCAAGATTCGTTGAACAAAAATAAGCGCTTCTCGGGAGGCAACCCGTGTCTTTTCTTCTTTTTATTTTCTTAATAAGTTAGTGTGTGATTTTATAGCCCAAGTGTGGTGGCATGTTTCTTTCTATGGTTTATGGTACTGTTTTTGCAGGATTCCTTAAGATCATGAAGACCCGTGCTTGTTTTCAATCCTCCAATCGCCCGGTCTTCGATCTTCTGCTTATTATGGAATCCTTAATCATGATCATGTATATATATTGTGTTTCCCTTTTCACACTTAGAATTTTTTGCATTTTCCTTTTTCGTTCCTAAGTGTGGGGGTAAAACCCGATATTTTTGAACATTGAGGCCAATGTTCCATTCTAAGTGTGGGGAAGATTTCTATCGAAATGTGATCATACCTGTGCCTTGCTGTGTCCCTCGCAACCCTGTTTTGACCAAAAATTTTAATTTTTTATTATGATATATATATATATATATATAATAATAAAAATGAAAAATGATGAAAATATAAAAATGTTAGTAAAAAGTAGGCCCGTAGAACTTAGTAGCTTTTGATTTGATCGACTCTTTAACTCTAACTTTTCCCTAACTTTTGAGACTAAGTGTTTGCTTAACTTTAATTTTTTTTACAAAGAACGAAAAATAATAGAGTAGAATATAAGTTAGATGCTAAACGTAGAGTAGTTGGATCTTTTTCAAGCTCATAAGTATTAATTGTGGCTTTTTCTCTCATTAGCTTGTTTTACTTTTATATAAATATGGTTAATAAATAAGGTTGTCCGGTTCAACTTAATCTTTAGTGACTTCCCACTAGCTTGAAAGACGATGTAATCAAGATGGGTACACATCGAGATTTGGAATTTTGGCATACTATATGTATCACATGAACAATTGCTTTACTTATACCTTAAAGAGCCTTAGGGTATATGGTGTAAGTAAGGTTAATCATGTTTTGCTTATGCCTTAAAGAGCCTTAAGGTATATGACATAAGTTAAGTCAAGTAGCCTAATAAAAGCCAAATTTCAGTTACCTCGATGTGGACCTCATCAATTTTCAAGGATAGGGATAGAAGCTAACTTTTATCTTTAACCGTCCCGCTTGATTTTTGGATTTAATAAATATCCAAACAAGTCTTAAAGAGCCCTCGGGTATATGACAAAAATAAAATCTTGAGATACAAATTTAGGAATAAGGGAGGAAAAGTAATACACAATTAGCATTTATAAGTAGTGTTAGCATCATGACTTGTATTTGACAATGATCTCTTTTAAGCTTAGTTTGAGAATTGTAAAAAGTCAAGGATGATGAAATCCTATTCTTAAGTTTTTTAAAATAAATTTTATAAAAATTATTATCTTGGTTTTTATTATTTAATAAATGGTTAAAACGGGGGGTGCTTGCGAATTAAATAATTTTTGAACATTTTAATGGACCTTTTCTGTTCTTGTTTGATTGTGAGGGGGTCATAAGTTAAAAGGGGATAAAATTATTTATTTTCGGGTATTGTTTTATTTACATTGCGTGTGGGACCAGCAATAGCTTAGTGTTGGGGAATTTGATGTTTGCTAAAACACACATCATTTATAACCCGGAAAACACTATTAATTGGACTAAAAATGCTAAAATATGGATAATTATCTTGCAAATATGTTTGTTTGGTATTTTTATGTCTTGCAGGTAAAAATAATTGAAAACGGAGTAAAAACGAGTATTTACGGTTTCGTCACGATCAAGAGTGCCTAATATTCAAAATCAAGACAAAGTCGTGAAAAGTTCCCGAGCATGCCATTGGAAAGAGCACGAGAAAACGAGTCCAACGGTGCCTTCGGATCTTATTGGGCCAGCCCGTAACCAATTTTATAGGCCGGGCCAGCCCAATCTATTAAAAGCCCATCAATTATCAAAGGCCTAAATTTTAATCTGAATAATCTTAAGGATGACGTCAGCTGACGTCGGATCACATGACAAGAAATTAATTATCACCTGGTCACGTGAGTGTCCACTATGTGATGGAAGGGCCAGTAATGTATCGACACGTGGCGGGGAATTTTCTAATTCATTTCAAGTTCTAAATGTTTATGATCCAACGAGTAAAATTGCTGCATTTGTTTGAAGCTTTCATAATGGCCACGTGTCACTAGTTCAGCGGTTGGATCAGTCTTGCAATATTCATTGATCCGAGGCTACACAAATTCGAGGCAATGATTGGTTGATTTATGTGGTAATGATTGGGTGAAATTTACATAAACGCCCCCTGCTCACCTATATATACAACCCGCTCCCCACAAGTATGGGCATGGAGGAAATTTTAGTTTTTAGTTTAGCTTTTCAGTTTTTAGCTTATTATTGTTTAGAAATTAGCTTATTTCTCATTTCTGGCTTATTATTCTCAGCTCATTCGCAAGCTTATTTAGATTTTGTAATAAAAATATTATGAACTTAATGGAGATCTTGTTTTGCTTATTTAAGTTGCTATTTTGTTGTTTTCTTAACTTCGCGAACAAGCTTATTAAATAAGCTATTTTCATCACTTTATTATCTCATCTTATTCATTCAAAACTTCTTAAAAACCTTTAGAATGAATCCTATAAGCTATCCCAAGCTTTTTCGATTCATTCTTACATATTTTTAAGATCTTTTTCGAGTAATAAGCTGCAATAAGCTCTAAATTAGCTTATTGTTATGCTTGTTTCGTTTTCTTTTAATTAGAAGCTCATAATTACTGATATAATAAGTCTTTAAAAAGTTTAATTGGTTTTAGGCATGCTTATATAACTAGATTGAATTTTTGAGAGTTTAAGTTCTTATTCGATTTGTCATTTGATACATTAATGTGTCTATTGCTTATTCACGGTCCTTGTTGCTGTTTTTACGTGGCTTATTGATTAGTTTTGAGCTTATCTAGTTTGGTAATATGCTTGTTTAGTCGTTTATTTTGTAGATCTCGTATTCATAATTAAGGTTTATGGTTACAGGAGCTTATCTAGTCGTTCTTTTATTAGTTGCTAATCTCGTTATGCTATTTGCTCAATCTGGTTCGCTTATTAAATTCTTGGAAGGTTTTCATCTCATTTTTTTAGTGATTAGTGCTTATAGAGGTTTAAGTCTCGTTTATGATTTGTAAGAAACATCATGCTTGTTGCTTTTAGTTGTTCATTCAAATAAAATTGTAGCTTATTTCTGTATTGGCTTATTCATGTTAGCTTATCTGAATCGTGTTGTTGCTATATAGGAGCTATTTCTAGTTTTATAAGTTAGTCTTGCGTATGAATTAATTTTGGAACTTTCATTTGATTTTTGTTTGGGCCGTGTGTGGAAATTTTAATTATTGGGCCTCGTATGGTTACTGGGTTGCGTTTGATTTATAGTAGTAATATTGGGCCGTGTATTTTTGGACTTGTGTAAACAAAAGTATTGAAATATTGATATTGTGTTATAAACTGTTTTGTTAATAGTTTGTATTTTTGTGATTTACTTTTGGTACCGGTCAACTCATGAGGCGTGGAGCTTACGGGTTTATTTAGCTAGACCGAATTTGACTATTTGTTTTAGCTAAATAAATCGGGTGGTTATCGTTTACTTGCGGCTCTTTAATTTGGTTCCTTTTTTCTATCCTTTTTCAATACATTAGTGTAGACTTAGTATTAATGTTTTGTTTTGCTCATTTTATTATTATGATTAGCGAGTAGTTTTATTAGTGCTTGTTAAGTGATATTTGTGAATTAGGAATTAAGTGTGGATTTATAAAAGGTTTAGAGATTAATAATTTGTCGGATTACTTAGATTTGTAAGTTGATTGTTTAAAGGGCAAAATCTGGAGAACAATAAATTACACATCTAGTAATTATTTTCTTTTTAAGAGATCGTTTTCAAAATAAACCAACATTGTGAGAAAATTATCTTTTCTAAGAAATATAATTCGTTAATAAACCAAAATTCACACTTAATGCACTTTTCACATCACTTAGCAAGCATAATTTGTCCTTTATATCTTTTAGATCAATTTTAGTATAATCTTGCAGCTTTAAATCTTAGAATTAATATTAAGTTTAATTTTAGTATAAAAATAGTTTAAACCCAAAACTAAAACTTTTATGACATTCAAGCTCAATTTCCGACATTTCAGTGAATTTCCATTCACCTCTCACCGAGGAGAACGATACCCATGTTGATTACTTATTATTCTTTCCAAAGAATAATTTGTACGATACTTTGCTTAAGTATATGTATTATATTATATATATTATATATATTTGAGGGTTTGTTTGATAACGTATAACAACGAACATCAGGGTAACGATCTCCTTCTGGATTGTTCCAATCAAGTTTGTGTGTCAATGCATTGAAACACTTTTGGAAGTTGTACTCAATTTCGATGTTGCTAGAGCACGTGCCTTTTAGCAGATTATAAGCAGGTCCTAACAAGAGATTGATGACATCAAATAACGTTTATTTTATAGCATCATTTATCCCATGTTATTAACCCATTTTGTATATAGTTATTGCAAAGAATTATTACTTAATCTTTTATATTTGAGAATTGCAGTAATTATGGAGTAATTGGTGAAAGTTAGCAAAAGGGGCGCATTCTAGAGCTTAAATGAAGGTATTTTGAAGATTACTATTCTGAAGACCAATACGCCGTATTCATCAAAGAAGATACGATGTATCCATGCATGCACTCACCAAAGACCACAGAAGGATAAAGATCAATACGCCGTATCTAGAGAGACTCAATACGCCGTATCCAGAGAGACTCAATACGCCGTATTCAAGATATAGTATTTAAATATTCTGAAAGATATCAAGCGTGGTCCCTGCTCTAAGAAATCCCCTATACGTCGTATCCAACACTTGGATACACCGTATCTAACCGACTTCCAGACCTTATAAATAGAAAACTCAAAAACGAGTTTTTAGTGTACTAAATCATGTTCTGGATACCTAAACCATAAAAGTCGATTTTCAGAGGAGAAAAAGAGCAGAAGAGGTCGAGCAAAGTTATTAATTCCATAGAATACATCCTATAATTCCATATACTTTAGTAATCATTCGGCTTTTGGTATCATTCATTAACTCGGTTAGTTTACCTTGGCTAAATAATTGCTTTTGTATTTATTATGACGTTTGAAGGCTAATACCTTTGGGTATTAGCCATTATTATAATGATCTGAATGTTTGGTATTTGTTTATCTCGATTTCTTGATTTATCATTGTATGCTTGTTTATGTTTATCAATTTATACTTGTTTACGCGCCTTTGTACGCGACTTATCATTCAATTGGATCTAGTGAAACGGACCAAGTAGATCTAGAGTCCAGGTTACTCTTCCATATGTGATTCTATACATCAGAATTATAGTTACACATATAATTCATCCTTCTAAGTTGGGTCTAGGATTCGCTTCGCGGCTTAATTTGTTTAATGCGATATTGCTAATGGTTTATTGATCGTGTTGACTAGCAGGTGACCTAAATGATTCAACAAGTAACGTTCTGATTCCATTGGATAGTTGGACAAGTGGACTACTAGTGTATAAATTGCCATTAAGCAGTAAGTGGGTAAACGTCTCTATGAGCTAGTGTTTAACAGGATCACATTGCTTTTATCCCTATGATAGATTATAAGCAGCGTAATAAGGATGTCTTTATGTGGTGCTTTAATTGTGACAGATTATTGTGTCTAGGTCTTAGGATGATGTAACGCCTAAGTCTTAAGAATGATATACCACCTCGAGAGAAGAAATCATTGCACTAAATAAACAAACCAACTTTCTAATCGGATTAATAATGGTTAATACAGTTTTCTTATATTTGGCTCGACCGCTCTTTTATCTTTTGTTTATTAGCTTGCATGGGTTAAAGTGCTTGAATTGATTGTAGTCACCAACCAAACCGTGCCAGTCTATTAGGCTAAAAAAACCCTTTTCCCGTTAGAATTAGGATTTAGATGACATAGTTTAAAATTAGGTTTAGAATAGAATAGAATTAACATTAGAATAGGATAAACAAGTTTTGCAGTGTTTTTATTGAGTGATTTAACCTCGCTTTAAGTGTTCGACACCCTACTTACCACGAAACTACTACCGATTAGGTACACTGCCCGTTAAAGTGTTGTTTTTGGTTTAGTCAGCAAAATATAAATTTAAAACTTTAATCAATTAAATATACACCACACAATGACACGTCAAGTTTTTGGCGCCGCTGCCGGGGAGTGAAAATTAATCTTGATTTTTATTTGATATTTTGGTTTTTAACATTAGATTAGATTTAACCATTAGGATTAGTGTAATTTAGATTAGTGTATATTCTTGTATATTCTGTAAATTTTGTATATTCGTCTTTAAGTGTTTGTTTGTATATTTGTGTGTTTAATTGTTTGCGTATTTAAATTGTTTTTCTTAATACACTGTTCTGGTTGATAGTTGAATACGGCATATCCACTTCCATCGGATACGGCGTATCCAGTTCTCTGTCCAATACAGCGTATTCACCCAACATATTAATACGGTGTATCCACTTCTATTGGATACGGCGTATCGATCGTCTGGAACAGAAGCTGAAATATTTGATTTTCGTGCCAAATATATTTTTTTTACCTTTCTTCGGAACAAATCCTACTGATTGTTTATCCCTTGTTTCAGGTAGTGCATGACAAGGAGTTCTACTAATGAACTATTTACACCTTACAAAGAACCTGAACGAGAATTTTGATCGTCAAGACACTTCAAGATTCTAAGTCTTGACGAATTTAGATCGCCTGATTTCAATCTACTTTCTGACCAAGAATACTCGGAGGTCGAAGAAGCGGAAGCAATGGCGGAAACCATGGAGCAATACATGAGCAATACCCGAGCAGACTATGGATCGGGAGTCGCTAGGCCTAAAATTGATAACAAAGATTAATTTGAACTGAAAGGACAATTTCTTAAGGAGCTTCGAAAAAACACATTTAGCGGTTCGGATAATGAGGATGCAAATGAACACATTGAGAAAGTTCTTGAAATAGTTGACTTATTCCATGTTCCTAACATCACTGTGGATCAACTAATGCTCTAAGTCTTCCCTATATCCTTAACTGGAGCCGCAAGTCGTTGGCTGAGAAACGAACCAACTAGTTCAATCAAAACTTAGGAAGACCTTAAGACTAAGTTTTTGAATAAATATTGCCTGTAGAAAATCAACAACTTTCAGCAAGAGCCAGATGAAACCCTTTATCAAGCATGGGAGCGCTTTAAAGAACTCTTGATGAAGTGTCCTCAACACTATTTAACTAAGATACAGGAGGTAATTTTGTTCTACAATGGGTTGGATGTTCCAACACGACAGATTCTTGACTCAAGAGGTGACGTTCCAACTAAGACTGTTGCAGATGCCAAAACGACCATCTAAGAAATGGCTGAATACTCTTAAAAATGGCACAATGTAACATATAGAGGAAGAAGTACCGAGACTTTTGACGGACTGACTGCTATACAAGCACAACTAAACAATCTAGGAAGGGAGATCAAAAGGTGAATGAAAAAGTTTATGCAGCACAAGTAGGATGTAAACAATGCAAAGGACCCCATTACACCAAAGATTGCCCACTAAAAGAAGAAGGGAAACCCCTAGAAGAAGCTTACTACACACAATTTGGTGGACCTTTTCAAGGAGGAGGATATAGAGCAACAGCTCCAGGGTACTTTCAAAGGAACAACGCAAATCCTTCATACCAAGAACGAAGGCAATCTATGGAAGATACCCTGAGCAAATTCATGAGTGAATCAGCAAAAAGACACGAAGAAAATTCCAATTTGATCAAAGAAATCCGAGCTACGACGGATGCTGCGATTAGGAACCAAGGAGCATCAATCAAAACTTTAGAAATACAAATCGGGCAAATGAGCAAGGTACTACAGGAAAGAGGATTTGGAAGCCTACCAAGCTCAACTGAAACAAACCAAAGAGACAAAGTCAAGTCGATTTCAACCATTATCGAAGCTGATTCATACTCGATACGCCATATTAGAACATCGCAATACGTCGTATCCACTGGACAGAACAGTACACTATTATATAAGTCAAGATAAACGATGGTTCATTTTCCAAGTCGTTTGGATAATCATTAATGTGAAGAAGAAGAAGAGGGGAACTATGGACCAAAATTCACGAAAGCTTATGAAGCTTCACATATCAATAACACAATACCCCGAAAGGAGAAAGACCCAGGGAGTTTCACTCTACCTTGCTTTATTAATAATACTTGCTTTGATAATGCCCTTGTTGATTTAGGAGCTAGCGTTAATGTTATGCCTCTCTTGAACTACCTTAACTTAGGATTAAGCGAATTAGCTCACACTAAGCTGACAGTGGAATTGGCAGATAGGAAAGTAAAATATCCAAAAGGAATTGCTGAAAACGTACTAGTAGGAATTGGTAAATTTACTTTCCCAGTAGAATTTATAATTCTTGATATGCTCGAGGATATCAAAGTACCCTTGATCCTTGAAAGACCATTCTTGTCTACCGCCCGTGCTAAGATTGATGTTTACAAAAGAAAGATTACTTTAAGGGTTGGGGAAGAAAAGATTATTTTCAAAAGTGTTAAACTTGCTAGTAGTATAATTAAGAGGGTCCACATGCTAAGTTTGAGAGAAAGAATGGAACTTGATTTAGAAGCTAGGCTTATAGGAGAGACTTTGGTGTTGAATAGATCATTAGAACCTTTCTTGGAAGATTACATTGAATTAAATGATCTAAATGAACCATTTAAGCTTAGAAGAAATTGAGGTGATGATTTAATGCCCACCATTGAGGAAGGTGAGGTAATTGAGGAATTTAGAACTAGGGATGAAGATATTGATACTGGAATTAATGATTACTCTAGTTATTGCGACGATGATAAGAAAATCCATATAGATTGTGCTCACAATTTAAAGTTTTCATGCATGATAGGATTTGAATTTACTCATGCTAACTTTTTCCCATTATTGTATGTCAATATGATGTCTAAAAAGTTTCATAATTCAATAATGAAAGATAAGATGATGTACAAAGGGAATAATCTTATAGGAGCCTTAATGAATGTGCCTATTTTTGTTGGAACCTTTTCTATTATGACTGACTTTACAATTTTGGAGGATATGGATGCTTATCGTGATGAAGGAATGGGCGATGTTATTTTTGGGGAACCATTCTTAAGAGAAGTTGGAATTAAAACAAAATGAATCGAATGGATAATTACCATTTATAATGGTGATGATAAAGTAACTTACCAAATGGTGCTATCACATCCGAGGTTTAAAAACCACACTAATGAGCAATGCAACAAAATCCTACCATTACTGAAGGTAAGTAAAGTGGATAAGAATAATGGAATCTTGCATGCATACCAAAAGCTTAAGGGGTTCTACAAAGGAGTTTTGAATCTAGGACCCAATTACATTCGAGATGCGAAAATGGAAGAATGGCTCACACGCGGGCACATTAGCATAAATGAGATGGAGTGAAAAGGAAGCTAAAGAAAAGTCTAACTTAAAGACTTCGCTGTAAACAAAAGTGCTTCCCGTGAGACAACCCTAATTGTTATTTAATTTTGTTATCGAGTCTGTCTTCCCTGACATCAATACGGCGTATCCGCTCCATACCATACGGCGTATTGATTGTCTGGACGTTATCAGTGTTTATTTTTATTGCACTTTAAAAACATTATCTGATACGCCGTATCACCAATACTGACCCGTAATTAGTTCGTTTAGTTTAGTTTAAATTAACTGTATGTACCAAGATAGGAATGCACATGTTTTTCTTATATTCTATACAGGACCTCGTGAAAGAAATATCGATGAATGTTGGTGGAGAATTTAAAAATCTAGAGATCTTGAAGTGTTGGAGTCTTGAAACTTCAAGACGGCTGTTCAACATGAAATCTTGCTCAAAAATGCAACTTGGAGAATCTACCGAGCAAATATCAGGGGAGTTTCTCATTCTAATTCTTTTTAAATTCCCGTATTTAATGTTTTATATATACAAGAGGAAGTTGTATAATTCAAGTGGAGGGATGGAATTAGAATGTTTACTTGTCCTATTTTTCACACTAAAATGCTTAAATTATGCTCAAATTTAAATATATTTTTTTCAAGCATACTTTTGTGAAATTACATGTTACATAACCCGCACACAATAACCCTTGTTAGATATTGTGAGGATTTAGCCTTTCTGTTTCCAAATGTTTACCCAAATTCAACAAAATATGAGTGTGTCAGTGATGTTGTAGACTTTAGAACTTGGCTTGGTATATCACTCGAGACCACAGTGATGAGTACTATGGATTTAGATGGAGTAACTTGTTTAAATTGGTAAATCTTAGGATTACACCCAAAACGTCTTTACATGTTGCTTATTAACTAGCTACATCGGTTAGTTAACCTCTCGTTTAAACCCATTTCCACTCTCATCTTTAGAGTGATGATCCACTAGAAAAACCAGTAGAGCCAATCCTTTAGGAATTTATGCCAACTATTTATATCGTTACACCCTTACACCTTAACCTACCCTGTTAGATTAAGTTTAATTTACAGTTGCTAGTTGCTTAAAGTGTAAAGTTTGTATTTCCCGAGTCTTGTGTCATTTTCTATCTTTGGTGTGGTTGGAAATTTGCACATTTCAAATGGGAATGTATATTAGTAGTCAAAACTCATGTGATTTTACTACTGTCACAATTATTGGTGAAACCGAAGAATGAAGAACTACCGAAGGAATTATCCAGAATTATTATGATCGTGAAGATGGTGAAACTACACCGAGATTTGAAGTTTAGTTGTTAAAAAAATCGAAAAAATGAAAAAAGAGAAAGAAAGTTTGAATATAATCGTTTCGCAAAGCAAGAACAGAAGGAATTACACGAAGGATCGATTATTCGTTGATATGCAATAAAAATCAACGATGTAGAGTATTGTACAAAGTGGAAGATATCGACACAAGTATGTAAAGTTTTGGGATGATTGGGAAGTTGACCGTTACGGGAATGCCAACTTAGGTTGTTGTTTTTTATCTATGATCAAGATGTTGTAAATAGTTGTGTCTTTATCATGTTAATGGTTGGGAAAAAAGTATCTAGCAATTTGTATCTTAAGTCTTAATCTATTTGTTTCTTGATTTTCATTTAACAACAATTTACTTCCCTCTCACCTGATGATTAGCTGCTGGTTTTACGCGAATGAGGAATTGTTCGAGCGTGCATGTCAATTTCGTCGTTAAGGCCATGTATGCATGTCTTAGCTGCCTCGTTGGTTTACGAATTTTGGTGAAAGTTAGAAGGCTCTTACCCTATATCATTCTTCATCTTAACCGTTGGTTAAATTCGAATGGGGATGTGATCGAACACACATGTTTATTCTGTCGTTACGGCCATGTATGTGTGCTTCAGCTGCCTTGTTAGAATGGTACTTCTGGTGAAAGATTGTAGATTGATCAACCGTACGCCTTTCCATACAAAAACCCATATTTACCTTTATAAACTTGTTACTCCTTAGCTTTAGTGGTGGAGATGTGTATCCTTGCCAAGCTTATGATAGAATACTCGTCACGGCCGAGCAATTGAGCGAATTAGTTACATGTTACCCAACTTAGGATAGTAGAGTGATTTTGAGTGTTTTCATCTTCTTATTTTGTGAGGTGTTTGGTTGTGTACTTGTAATAGATCGAATAAATGCTTTAACGGAAAAAATATTAATAGGGATACATTTTTTTTAAACTTCTAATGCTACTTCGAGGACACAGTGGGATTCAAGTGGGGGATATTTGATGGACATCAAATAACGTCTATTTTATAGCATCATTTATCCTATGTTATTAACCCATTTTGTATAGTTATTGCAAAGAATTGTTACTTAATCGTTTATATTTGAGAATTGCAGTAATTATGGAGTAATTGGTGAAAGTTAGCAAAAGGCGCGCATTCTGGAGCTTAAATGAAGATATTTTGAAGATTACTATTCTGACGACCAATACGCCGTATCCATCAAACTAAGGATACGGCCGTATCCGTGCCTGCACTCAACCAAAGACCACAGAAGGATATAAAGATCAATACGCTTATCCAGAGAGGCTTAATATGCCGTATTCAAGATTATAGTATATAATATATTTGGAGATAATCATGCGTGGTCCCTACTCCATAGAAGAATCGCAATAGCGTATCCAACACTTAGATACGCCGTATCCAACCAACTTCCTAGACCTTATAAATAGAAAACTCAAAAACGAGTTTTCAGTGTGCTAAATCATATTCTTGATACCTAAACCATAAAAGTCGATTTTCAGAGTGAGAAAATAGAGGCAGAAAGGTCGGCAACGTTTCAATTCCATAGGAGACAACGGTTGTAATTCCGTATACATTTGGTAATCATTAAGTTTTTGGTATCTTCGTTAACTCGGTAGTTTACCTTGGCTAAATTTATTGCTGTTTGTTTAATTTATTTTGACGTTTGAAGGCTATTTACCTTCGGGTATTAGCCATTATTATGAAGATCTGAATGTTTGATATTTGTTTATCTTGATTTCTTGATTTATCGTTGTATGCTTGTTTATGTTTATCAATTTATACTTGTTTATGCGCTTTTGTATGCGACCTATCATTCAACTGGATTGTGAAGCGGACCAAGTAGATCTAGAGTTTGGGATAGCTCGCATATAGTTGATTTACTACATCTAGAATATTGTTACATAAATATTGTCTTCTAGTCGTGTCTACGATACGCTTCGGGACTTACTACGTTTAATTCGAGATATTGCCATTGGTTTATTGAATCGTGTTAATAGCAGGTGACCTAGTAATTTCAACAAGTAACGTTCTGATTCCATTGGATAGTTAGGAAATGTGGACTACCATGTGTATATATTTTCATTTAAGCGGTAAGTGGGTAAAGTCTGTATAAGACTGAGGGTTTTAACAGATCACCATTGCTTTTATTCCCTAAGATAGATTATACTCAGGCAAGTTAAGGTTGCTTTATGCGGATGCTTTAAGTGTGACCGAATTATTATGTTAGGTCTTTGGTGGGGTAACGCCTAAGTCTTATGAATGATTTTGCCACTCGAGAGAAGAAATCATTGCACTAAATAAACAAACCAACTTTCTAATCGGATTAACAATGGTTAATACAGTTTTCTTATATAAGGTTCGACCGCTCTTTTATCTTTTGTTAATTAGCTTGCGTGGGTAAAAGTGCCTTGAATTGATTGTAGTCACCAACCAAACCGTGCCAGTCTCTTAGGCTGAAAACCCCCTTTTCCTGTTAGAATTAGGATTTAGACTGACTTAGGTTTAACATAGGTTTATAATAGAGTAGAATTAACATAGAATAGATAACCAAGATATTAATTAAATTGAGAGATTTAACCTCGCTTCAAGTGTTCGACACCCTACTTACCACGAAACTACTACCGGTCGGGTACACTGCCCGTTAAAGTGTTGTCTTTAGTTTAGTCGGCAAAATATAAATTTAAAACTTGAATTAATTAAATATACACCACACAATGACACATCAAATAGAAAGTGCGGTATTAGAAAAATCATAGACAAACTAGAACAGTTACTTTGGTCACCCTATAACATATTATCTCTCTCGTCTCTTAAGAATTGGAAGTTACTACTCGCATATAATACATCATGTCATGTCCAATCTATGTGTGATACGTGCCACATATGGCCAAGACATAGCTCCTAAATTGCCAGACCTATCAAAATACTCTCCCATCCCCGTTAAAAGTAGTGCGTAAATTTTTTATCAACAATTAGGTAAAAGGGTTTTGGTTTGCTTAAATATAAAATCCCAAATGAATTTACTTAATTCTAAAGGCCCATATTTGAATAAGAAATCTAGAGCCCACATAAGTAGGTCATTCATCTCTTTCTTGTCAAAGCATATTGTCCTCTTCCTTCGATCACCACCTCGTTTACAGACTTGTCATGGCGCAACATGCTCCTAAACATACATATCCATCTCTAGAAGCCCCAATTAAACATAAAGCATGTCCAATCTATGTGTGATACGTGCCACATGTGGCCAAGACATAGCTCCGCCCCTGGCAATCTCATCTTTCCCTTCACCAGTTGACTAAAATAGCAAGTGAGTTAATGATGCATAGCTAGAGAAAGTTAACTAAACACCTTTTAAACATTAATTAAACCAAAAGAGGGGCTAATGGTTTTACATTGGTTCCAGATGAAGTTGTGGCTTCTGTTTGCATTGCTGGCATGCCTTCCTCTGACACTTCAACCTTCAACTCTGAATCAATTTCCATCTAAATGACTTTCTTGATTACTACAAAAGGGCAAACATTATCATTAGTTAATCATTAAGTTGAAGTTTTAGTTAGTTGTCGGAACTCTTACTTTGCTTTTACATTACATAAAACAGATAACGATGTGTTATGCTACAAAAAGAGAAGTTGCGGTAACTTTTCTTTCGTACTTTTTTACTCCTTTAAGATTCGATTTATACACTATCCAGTATCCACGTCGTTAAATTGATAATATGCCTATAACATTTCACTACGTCATCCCCCTTACATTACATGTGGTGTAAACACTTCTGCTTTTGACTAATCATCATATCATCATCGACTAAAAAAAGAAAAAAAACACAGCTCACTTGACACATGTTCGCCTCTTACGACATAAAATTCGGAAGCGAATACGATATAAAGTGAAAGAGGTGGAAAACATGTTCTAAACAAAACAACCATTTTTCCCCTAGACAAAATAACATGCCAAGAACGTTAGCGGCACCAATAACAAAACCGGGAGCTAAGGGAGCGCGACAGAGGGAGGGTGGTCGCGGGTGGATGTCTTGACAGAAGACGGCGCAGCTTGTGTTTCGTGGTCATTGAGCGAGCGGGGGGGGGGTGGGGGTTGGTTATTTTTTTCGGAGGGGAGGCGAGGTTACAAGGACACATAGCTCGAGGAAGCGGGTAGCGGCGAACAGAGCAGTGTGGAGGTTAGGGTCGAACGTACTGTGATGTACAAATCCATTCTGGCTTGTAACCATAACCGAGTCAAGTACCTCGCCAAGAATACGGCAGTCTTGGTGCAACAATAACGTGTCAGGTTACCCCGCAAAATATGTGATGTGTATATTGCCACGAAACATGTAAACGCAAACATTCCTCATCATAGCCTTACAACCAAATGAGACCGATGTTTTGTACCTCCACACAACTCTAATTTTGAATAGCCAGAAACATACCTCTATAGAAAATAAACAATTTTATCACTCATAACAACCAAACTGAAATAAAAAAATATAACCCAAGTATCTACATACATTCTTTGTAAACAAAACGCAAGTATCTACATAGCTTCTTTATAAACAAATTGCCGAGTAGCCTTCCGGTACCAGAAACATCCGAAAATCAAAAACCCTAAATTTTAGCCCTCGCAAAACCGAACCCTAATACCAATTGGTATTAAAGAAAAGAGGTGTAGATGGTTCCAGAAGAGTGGAGGTGGAGGAGATAACCTCATTCTCAATTCTTATTATAACACCATTTTAGACCCTAGGCAATTAGCTGGCCACGAATGTTAGCCCGAAAAAAAGGAGCCTAATCCGAATGAAACGGCGACGTTTTAAGCCAATTTTGATAGTATATATAATATGGTAATTTTGATATGGGTAAGTCTGCGAGCTGCGGCCCTCTTACTTATACGGGTAAATATGTGGCTCTCTTGTTGATGCGGATGGATTTGTATGTTTGTGAGTGATTTACTGATGTTATGTATATTTACATACGATAAACCCTAAAGTGAATTAATAAAATCTTTTTAAGTAATAAAACAAAACCCAGTAAGACTATCGAAATTTTCTATAAAAGAATGTTTCCTTATTAGTTAATATTCTCTTAATTATTATTTTATTTATAAGTATTTTTTATTAAAAAGCCTAAAATATTTCCTTACTTGACATTAAATTTCTTAAATTTTGTTTTTTTTAAACCATGTTTCAAAAGATACAAAATACACATGTACTTAATAGATAATAACTGATAGTTTTGGACAGAAGTAAAAAAAATGCTTCTCATATTCCATTCTATCATATGTAACATACAGAGAAAAAAAAGCTCTTCCACGTTTATTCTCTCATCTCAATCCTAAAGCAACCACCCCACATTGTCACATTCCTTTAAGTTTATAATCGACATCTACAGATTTAACTATATGATTCATCTATCTGATGCAACATGTCTCTAAGCATATCATCTATGTTTTTTAGGTATGATGCTATGAGTTTGTTAATAGCACAATGATTATTGGTCAAAATCAAGGTTCACACTTTTGGTTATTGTTTCAAACATGTTAATGGGTATCTTTCTACTATTTTTATATTTGATATATGAATAGTGTGGTTAAATTTAAGGTTATCAATCGTCGACTTATTGATTTATGTCTTAATTTAAGGTTTTAATTTGTGGGTTTGTGCTTTTTGCTCTAATTGATGATCACATATCTTAGATTTGAATTCTCCAAGGTTGACAAATCTACTTGATAAATTCATATCTTGAGCATCACAAGGAGTTAGAAGGTGATAGTTATATCAAAATCTTCTTTCTTATATGAGTTTTATGATACAAATTAGTTTGAGAATTAACGACATTAAAACCTATGTAGAAAATGACAAACTGAAATTTAGATAGCAAGTATAGGCTGATGTCAACACTGTTAATTCAGTCTTAGAGGTATTTAATGATAAATTTTATATCACAAGTTTTACAGGGAGTTACATAAGGATCTTTGTACTCAAAAATTTTAAATCAAATTGGAAACAATATTTTTATAATACTTTGAATGTAGTCTGATAAGACTTGATAGTTCAAAACATATCAAGGGTAAAAAAGGTTATAGTTATGAGAATATATAAGGTTTAATATATTTATTTTTGAAAATTAGTTTGCTATGATAATTGCTTATGGACCATCTTAAATACGTTTGTAGGTTTTCAAAAGTAGTTGAATATCTCATACTCATACCTAAGGTGAGTTTTTCTCATGCTTTTTAAAACGTAATTGCACAAATATTACAAGTGTTACACACTTCATTGAGTTTTTATGTATACAGTGGTTGGTGTGTAGATGACCAGTGACCATATTCATGGGTTCGATGTAGAATCATCCATGATATAGAATCATTTGGATCAAAGTTATGTAAAGGGAGTGTTTGGAAATTCTTATTGCGTTTTTAGGGTGTTTGCGATTGCTTATTTAAACTGCTTATCTTTTTAATTTACTTTTTAATAATTATATTGGGTTACTAGCCTTAAGTCCCACCCGTTGGGCGGCTAGCTTTAAATTATTATGTAATAGAAAATTGAAACCTATAATGTAGACGTGAGCATAAACCAGGTTTTTCTCAACCCAACCGTATTAGAAACCATGTAATTTTAACCTAAAACCGAACCGATCAACCCCAGTTTTGACCTGAACCGGTTTTGGTTCTTGGCCAAATTAGCGGTTTGGAACCGGTTTGGTGTTTTTGAGTTTTTACCGGTTCGTCGACCGGTTTTTTGGTTCGGTTAACCGGTTTGGAACCGGTTCCGGGTATTTTTTTTTCAAAATTCGAATCTTGCTTTTATAACGTGGGGGGACCCATAAAGGAGCGTTTTTTTGACTTTTTGGGTGTAGTGTTTGTTGTTTTGGTCTTTTATTTGATTATAAATTTAGGGGTTGTGTTAGTGTTTCAATCACAACATACAACTTATAATCCTAAGAAAAAAAACTCTCCAAAGCAAAACCGAATTTCTTTCAATTAGCAATGGCAAGTCAATCTGCCTAAACTACCCCCGGTGCCAGTTCATCAAGTACAATGACGGTTCTTCAAATCCTACCAATATTTGGAAAGACTTCAACCTTTGCAAAATGTCCGACAACACAACTGAAGCTCAATGTAAGCATTGCTTTCATTTCTTTTTGAAAGATTCCAACTCGACGTTGAAGAATCATATCTCGCATCCGCATTATGAAGCACTAAAGAGGGTTGCGGGATCGGGGCAATCGTTTATGTCTCGAGATGGGAGTATTTTCGTGTACAATCCAGATGTTCTTCGTGAATAATTCGCGGGTTTGGTTATTCAATGAGGGTTACCATTCAACCACTTTGACGACGAGCAAACAACGAAGGTGTTTCATAACCATTTGCAACCAAAATACAATCATGTAAGTCTCACTACTCTCAAACGTGATGAAATGAAATTATGGGTAGCGGCTAAACAAATTGATGGTTTTCTAAACTTAAATATTAATGTCAACCTAACAACGGATGTTTGGTCCGCTCCTCATGGGCTGCCCGGTTTTTACATATGTGTTACCGCATATTGGATTGAACCTGATACTTGGAAAATGATGAAGTGGTCATTGCATTCGAAGACTTTACGGTTCCCCACACGGGTAGTGCTTTAGCTAAAACGTTGATAAATGTGTTTGTCAATTTTAACTTGGAAATTAAAATTATATCAATCACATTGGATAATGCTAGCAACAACACATCAGCAATTGGTAAACCAAAATTAAAATATGAACCACCAACGAAGGGTAGGTTTTATCATAGTCGATGTGTTGCACACATCATTAACTTGGTTGTGCAAGATGGTTTAGCGGTGCCCGCGATTAATGAAATCAAAGAGTCTTTTAAAATAATGTTAAAAGATGTATTTAGATCGGGTGGTAAAAACCATCAACGCTATGTTAGAATCTGTAAACAAGCGGGGAAACCTTGTTTATCACCTCATTGGGACGTTCTGAAAAGATGGAACTCCACTTATCATATGTTCCTAAGTGATTTAAAACAAAGATCTACTTTGACGTATTTTCATGACCTTTTGGCTAGTAAGGGTAGGTGTGTTCATTTTCCGGCTGAGAATTGGGTTACTATTGAAAGTTTAACCCAATTACTTGAAGTGTTTAACAATGCCATAAAAATTTTATCAGGGGTTTACTACCCAACATCTCCATTGGTACTTCAACATATTTTCTTCATGACTACCAAATTAAGCGAATATGAACTTGAGGGGTTATATTTGCAACTATGGTTAAACCAATGAAGGAAAAACTTAAGAAGTATTTTGAAAGAATGTCACCGATAAGTACTTGTGCAGCCGTTTTAAATCCATGTTTTAATGTACATGGGGTAGAGTTTTTTATCGAGTCGATAAGTACGGATTTAGAGTTTTTTGATGATAGTTATGCAAGTAAGGCAAAAAAATGGTTCAACGACTCTTTGGAAGGTTTGTATAATAATTATTTTGCAAAATATGGTAACCCAACAACAACCGAATCAAGTAGTGGGGGTGGGGGTTCTTCATCGAGGGCGAGTGGCGGGAATCAAATGACCCGGTTGCTAAACCGGTTGAAAGAACATAAAAACAAAAAGGTAAGGAGTGATCCTTCATTGTCCTTCGAATATGAGCGATATGTTCATTCAGATTTTGTCACACATCTTCAAACAACGGATTTTGATACTTTTGATGTCTTGGATTTTTGGAAGACAAGGGAAACAATGTTTCTCGTTCTATCCCGCATGGCCATGGACATACTAAGTGTCCAAGCTACTTCGATAGCTTCTGAATCCGCATTTTCAACAAGTGAGAGGGTGTTGTCAATCCGAAGAACAAGACTCACTTCGGCGTCCTTAGAGATGTATATATGCTTAAAAGATCACTTGGACGCTCAAGAGCGTAAACAAGACAAATCCACTCTTAAAACCCTCGTAGAATTTAAAGAAGAGATCTTGGATGCCGAGGTCAAGAAAATGAAGCCATTCCACTATCCGATGAAGAAATTACACTTGATGCTGCTAGCAGCGAGTCCGGACCCGGTTTGGGATGAGAAGAGGCTGCTGATTATGGTTATGATGTTTATCATGATGATTACTAATTGTCGAATGTCGATTATGATGTTGTATTTTCAATTCCGATGTCTTATGTTGTATTTCCTTTCTGATGTATTTCGTTTCCGATGTATTAGGTTTTCAATTAAATAAAGGATTAATTTCATATATCACCCTACTTTCATAATTAATTTCATATATACCCAAAGTGCAAGTATTGAATGCATAATGTACAATGTTTTTAATGCATGTTTGGGTATATATGAAATTTTCAACAAAAAGTAGGGGAGATATGAAATTGCCCCTTAAATAAAAGTTGAAGCTTATTCAGTGTATTGCGTATAAAACCATGAAAAACAGAAAAAAAAAGAAACCAGTCCAAACCGGTTTAACTGGTTAACCGGTAATGAACCGGTTCAACTTTAAACCGGACTAAAAACGGTTCCAAACCGGTTCCGGTTTGAGTAAAACCGGTTCCAATTTGGAAACTACATTTATGTATTTGGGTTTCATAACATTGTTATTCATAACCCATTAGACTATGTTGAATTAAAAGTAGGGGTGAGCATGGTTCGGTTTGGTTCTGTTTTTGTATAAAACTGAAACCGAACCGAAAAATTTCGGTTTTTGATTTTTAGAAACCATTCGGTTTTGGTTTTTTGTCGGTTTGGTTTTTCGGTTGTCGGTTTATTTTCGGTTTGGTTTTTTCGGTTTCTATACGATTTATCGACAAAGTTAATTTCTAATATACCATAAACCAACACCGTCAAAGCTTAAAGAAATAATCCAAACAAGAAAAACAAAAAACACAACAACGACTATAAGAAATAAATGACAATATAAAATCCTAAAAAATTGTTTATGTGCTATAAAGCAACACAATAACAACGATAAAAACTTAATAAACACAAAAAACTCCTAAAAGAGAACTTATTGTGTGTCTAAAATGGCATGTTCAAGAAGCATATGAAACAAAGAGTAGTTACTCGATATGATATAGTTAATCTAGCGGAGCATATTTATCGTCACTTAGCTTCGATCAGAACTTATTTTTGTTCCCATGTTTATAAAGATTGGTTCGGTTTATATCGGTTTTTTTAAAGCTAAAACCAAACTGAACCAAAAACTTTGGTTTTTCCAAAATCTAAAAATCGAACCATCGGTTTTTCAATCGGTTTTGGTTTTTTAGGTTTCGATTCTTCGGTTTTTTTCGGTTTAGGTTCGGTTTTTTGGTTTCCTGCACACCCCTAACGTCTACTATAATGTACAAACTTTAACTTCAATAACCCATAGATTTTAGATATTTAAGCCACTATGGAAGAACTGTTGCAGAAAAGTACATTGGTATCCATTCGTTTTGGATGTCTTTCAAAGAAACAGTATCTGGTCTTTTTAGCTTGGCCTTATGTTTGTAGTTGTGTTCCCTCCACCTAGTGGGAACTGGGAATCACTTCATTGCAACAGATCAAGAGAACCTTATAAACTCAAAGAGTTGTCGCTTAAAAAAGTTAATAAAAATTTAAATGTGATAAACAAATTAATTTTTTGATATTTTGTTTTGTTTGCTTAAAAGTGGGAAAAACATAATATAATAAAAAATCTATAAAAAGTTTTGGGCTAAAAGTAACAATTATTAAACTTGTGGTTTAAAAGTTAAAAAATTAAATATAAGATTGTGATAAATATAATTTACCACATAAGTTTATTGAGTCATCTCACATTGTCCAAGACGGTGAACCGACGACTTCATCATCTCAAAAATAGGTATTCATTTTTACAAATGATTATGTTTTGCGCATTTTTAGATGTTAAACTTACTTGATGATTATGACCAGGCACATAATATTTGTCATTGTTAATCATTATAGTTATATCAATTGGTAGTTAATGGGAAAAAATTGTGTTATATTGAGAATGATCAAATAAAAAAATTTGTGAATAAACAAATTTAGCCTCAAGGTTCGCCCGTTGGGTGGCTAGCTTCAAAAAAAAATAAAAGATAACATTAGTAAAATGTTTGATATAATAACGTTAAAACGAATATAATTTTAAAAAGAAAAAATAAAGTCAATGTTATTGTGAAGTAGTGACATCATCATCTTGACAATGATTTTTGGACGATTTCCAGCTGCTCTTCAAGGTTTGCGATGTTGCTTCCTCGAGAATGAAGTTGAGTTGTCACTTCTTTTAGATTTGCACTAACGCAATTATTAACAGAGATCATATATTCCAGCAATATCCACAACATAAACTTAAGTAAAAAAAACTATACATCAGGTAAATGCACCACAACATGTTACATAATTCCAAACACTCCCAAGATCAGCATACAATATTAAGATGAGAATACTGAGTACATAATGTAATAGAAATGAAGCGCAAATCAGTATGACACGCGGACATGAAAAGAGCTTTCATTAAAATGGCCACATGCTATAAACCAATGCACTGATAAAAAAACTTTCGAAGCAAACATAACCTAACCACTCATAAATAGATATAGGTAGTGTGTCATATACTCATATAGCAGATCATAAAAACATTTTCATTTCATTTGACCAATAAAAAAGTTACCTTTATTATAATTCCATGTAATGTATTCACCTTACACTCAGCTTGTAGCAAGAGCATAATATATCAAGTATGACATACATGAATTGGTATTTGTATATACATCATACATGCCTAAATTATGTTATATGTACACACATCATATTCTATTTCATTAAACGTTGGCATCAAACATTTAGTGTTGTTTAAACAGTTGATGTTTGGTACCACTTTAGTTTGCATCTGAACCACTCAATGTGTAATCGTGTTCTAAAAATCATTGTTGAAATAACAACATGGAAAATTACACGTACCTCATTTGGATATTCGAGGTTTAGGTAATGCCTGAGGAAATAATATTGTTCATTCTTGGATGGGTACCTGGATAATAACCATTGAAAGCTATAGTATAAAACTTTGTAATCTTTGCTTTTGATAGGAGCGGCATCACTGGCAGATTAGGCAACTGGTCAAATGTGTAATTTTTAGTATGAGTGAGAAGGACCAGCCTTTTTATATGGATTTATTCATTTGAGAAGGTTTTAGGTAATTAAATACGTCTTGGTCGACTTTTAACTCGTTTGACTCGCTCGACCCATATGCTCTGTTAGATATAAATCATTACCAAATTCGACCCATGTATATCTAAATGGCTCAAAATTGAAACCTTTAGTCTTACTTATACAGTTTCATATATAACCAGTTGTTTTGCAGAAATCAAATCAAATCAAATCAGTTTTGATAAAATGATTTGATTGACTTTCAAAAGAGCAAATGAGAAGCTGATCAAACCTTGTCTTTGGTTGATCTTACCTCGTTTTCAAAGTACACAAAAAAGAAATAAGAATAGAAGTCCCAGCTCAAAAATGAAACATGCAAAATCAAACCTCGTTGGTGTCGACACATGAATGATGGCCGAAATTAGTTCTTCAATGTTGGCTTAATCTTCGTCGGACAAGGATTCCCTTACTTCTTCAACCTCTATGTACCCACTTTTTTTTATCAAAGAATGCAAACGCATCTTAAAGATGATCATCATTGGCCATATTTCTTAAGCAAACTAATATTGCAAAAAACTCTTTGTAATTCAAGAAGCTTGAATCCATATTTTTCAACATCACCTTGTAGCAACACCTTTCATTAAGACATGTATATACAATATGTCAAATATGGTTAAAAAAATCCAGCATCTCAATTGTTTACTATATGATTTAGACGTAAAATGCACTAAAATACACTATAGGTGACTTTGACCCACTTTGATTCGTTTCCTTGCTAACTAACGTAGTTTATTCTACATGTTTTACCCTTAAGTGATTAAAAGTGAAATACATCACCCATCCATAAGTGAATGGGTCAAAAATGCCACCTCTATTTTGGAATTCTGGTCATTTTGGAACTCAGATCCGATCTGATAATCGTCACTCAAAGTCAATGTTTGGATACACAGATTATGATTTTGGGTATATGACTTTTTAGGGGGTGTTTGGAAATGCTTAATAATTTTTTTTAATAAAAAAGAAAAAAAGGTAACAAATGGATTCTTGTAAGACTAAGATGAGCAGTTATCCAAAACTTATTATTGGATATGTGCTTGATAATATGCGAATAGTCGATAAGCTATCTCGGTTCCCGCATCACCTGATAGGTCAGATAATAGGTTTCAGACATGCCACAACAAAAGCGATTATATTCGGTAGAATCACTTTCAAAACGTTATCTTTAACATTATCTAATTCTAATTATTCAACATCTCATAATCATTTTAAAACACAATATTATTAGAATTAAAAACCATAGTTAGGATAAATTGCAGATTAAGTTAGAGTGACACCACGTTGTTTGAAAGACTAATACCAGCAAGTTTCAAGAACTCAGTACCATAGATCGGCAATAGTTAATTCCATATATCAGTTGTTGAAAGAAGAACCGCGCCTGCGAAAATCAACAAAAAAGTAAAGATTTGCAAGCAAGATAAACAACAAATGACACTTTTATGAGACTGATAAAATAAGAACCTCATCCTCATCAAAGCGTCCTGCATCACAAATTCTATCCAAAACTTGTAGGGCTTGCTGCTGTTGTGCCTATACTGACCGCTTCGACGGTAGACCTTTTTCGTCACCTTCCATCTTAAAAGGCTGCCTAAAATAATGGAATATCAGTAAGAAACTTAAACTTACAATATTTTACCAATGCTACCTGCATAAATGAACAGATAGGAAACAATTACTTTTCCTTTATGTTATTTTGGCTCATGTCCTTCATTTTCTCTTCCATTTTACTGCAAATTATGTAAACTAAACTTATAGGACACATTAATAATTTCATAATAGCAAATATTGCAACTCGGATAATAGCAAAAAAAATGATGCGCTTGTCTAATCTATTTTTATCCATAGAAAGTTTTCGAACTTCTGCTTGCAGCCAAACAACAAAACTTTATCAGTCATTGACCAAGACTGGGTCCAAAAGAATTGTGACATTATAGCTAGCAATTTTGATTTGCACGACATAAACTATCTATGTCACAAAAAGAAAAGGCTTTGGTCCCTAATTTTGTATTCCTCGATTGTTTGCTTAAAGGGTGCATACTTAAGTTCATAAAAATACATTACGACTCTCCGCATCTGCATTTAACCTAAATTTCACGCCTACTTTTAATCAAACAAAACCGTTTCATACATGCTTGGTAATCCCATATATAGACTGTCCCCGAATACAAACTCATTAAAATCCTGTCAAAACTGTTGTAAAAGAACAACAAAAACATAACTGTGAAACACAAACAAAACAGAGGAAGAAAACATATAAGTACATATATATACCTGCAATTTATCAAGATACTAAGGATGGAGTTTCATGGAACTTGTCCTGCAAAAAGAAAGCATACAACAAAATAAGCAAAACGATTCTCAAAATTTAGAAAAACTGCATTTTTAGTAGCTTTTAAGAAATTAATATAACGGTTCTTATCCACTAATCAACCCATTTGTTAACAGTCGCCAAACCTTTAACACTCCTTTATCCACTTTTTAGAAGAAAAAAATTAACTGTCAAATAAGCAAATCCAAACTTAATAATTTACAAAGTTTCCATGATAAAAAATTAATTTGTTACAAACTTTCAGGGATAACAAATCAATTAATATAAACAATACAAATCCTGTATGCGATCAATTTCAATAATAACATAAAAATGCCAGAATTGAAAATCATGTGATTTTAAAATAATCACAATCATCACATAACAAATTAATTTGAACAATCATCACAAACATTATTGGGTGCGCACAAATAAAAGTATCACAATCATCACATAACAAATTAATTTGAAAAAATAAATAAAATAATCACTAACCTTGATATCGTGTTAAAGATTGATTAGATTTGTGTATGTTTATCCATTTAATCATGTCTTTTGGTCGATATAGGAAGATTCGATTGGTTTATCAATTTGATTAGGGTTTTTGGTTTCATAAATTTTGGGGGTTTTTTGAAAGTGACGAAATTGAATCATTATAAATTGATTTTGAAGGGTTGTTTTTATGATTCAGTAGTTTAAGAAATCAAAAATCAGAAACCGCTCCTAGTTTAATTTGTGTATTTTTTTGTAGAAAATGAAGTTTGAATTGTAATTAGTCTATAGAATAAATGCTGAAGAAGTTAGAGACGTCGATTATTTTGTGCGGGACACGTGTCATTTTTTAGGATTTTTTTTTCAAGATCGGTTCTTAGAAAGCCTATTTTATATAGTAGGTAGATGCTTATTAAAAATGTTTATTGGCGATTATTCATTGTTCATATATGCTTTAATGAATATTTGATCCAAATGGGTGTTTATAATTGCTTATTGCAATTTTAAAGGTGCTTGAGACTGACTAAGGTTATAGATTACCAATCGTATTACTGTATTAGATTAAGAGTCTTATTAATCAAAGGTTTTTGGTTTAAACCTACAGGTGAATTTGAAACCTAAAGTCCTTACTAAGGTTGTTTGTGTAGAGCATACGGTATTACGAAAAGAGATACCGACTCTCTTAATCTTCATAAACTGGTATTGTTTTGCATTATGTTCATCTGTTTAGTTAGTCTATGCTCATTATCCAATCGACTTACTAATTGGTTTATTCTGTGTGTATTTTCAGTTGCAAAATAAGGAGGAAGGTTCGTCTTATCGCTAAAGTTCATATACCAAAGCACTAGACGCACCAAAGGTTACTAAACCCTTAAAAGAATTTGGAATATATATTAGTTGTATTTTCTTCTTTGAGGTTAATTTTTTAGCTATATCATATGTTTTGATACGGTTTATTTTGATATGATATGACAGATTTTACAGTGTAGCATGGATCGGGACATTTGCTCCTGACTTAGTAACTTATGGAGGTAATTAATTTGCTTGAATTTTGTATATTTTCTTTTTTTAGGTGTGAGTTGTTAAAAGGGACCAAAAAAGCAAGGTATGCACTATGCAATATACTCCCTCTAACTTTACATACATCTCCATATCAGTTTACATGTTTATTTGTTATTCCTGCCCAATAATTTCACTTTTGTAATGGTATATCTTATGTTTTAAAGGGACCCGAGAGAGAAGCACTGTCTACACCAACTCATTCTAATAAGAGATATCGGAAGTTGAAGGCTACAGATAGTTAATATGGCATTTATG